>JAABNY020000136.1:19763271-19781697 GCA_015164015.2 Brevimyrus niger
GTTTTCTGATCGGTGCCCCGCCCCACTATACAGATGTCAATAACACAAGGGACGTGAACACCAGAGCCAGCTGCTCTTGTTCCGCATGATAAGCACACCACCTCTGCGTAGCATGACATCATGACGGAGATGAAGGCTCACCACTCAATCATCAGCAGGCGGTTGAGGCAGTCGTCTCCGCAGGCAGTGGCCCCGCGTCCACGCTCCTCTCTCGACAGCACAGCGCACTCGCATTGCATGCGCTTTATGTCCCGGTGAGACTTGTTCTTCTTGCTGCATGCAGAAAAAGCAGATTCACCGTTTCACAAGCCTCTCACTGGTCTTTCTTATTTTAAGAAGCATTGACTGGCGACAATCTTACTTGCATAAGTGGCAAAGAAACAGACGCGACTAGTATGCAGATAAAGTCAAAGGCTTGTGAATTTATGTTTATTTTCAGTACCATAAAATATTTAAAATTCAAGAAAATATCATCATAAAATTAGAATTTCCATCCTCTCATTGACAGGGACAAGCGTTGAAAAAGGTTCAAAATATGTATTTGCTAGAGAGAGACTAAATTACAATTACAATTAAATTACAACTAAATTACAATGTTGGTCCATAAAGTACACCAGAAGAATCATTAATCATTTGATTATGCATCCTTTCAGGTACTCACCGCTCTGTCAAATACACATTCTCCTCAATGAGATCAAAGTATGGAGGCATCTTTTTCAGCTTAGCCATTTCCTTCCAGGCCACAGGGTCCAAGAAGTCCTTCAAACTGAGGGGAGGCCGTTCTACCTCCGTGGTTTGGTTTGGTGTCTCTGCAGGGTCTTTTGATGTCCTGATGACAGCCATCTCTTTCAGACGTTCCCTCTTGCTGCAGTTCCCCGGCTCTGCCTCATTCTCGGAGTCGGACTCGAACTCCGGCCGCCTTTTCTTGGGAGGCCCCCTACCCCGATGTGGTTTCTGGCTCTCCTCTCTGGGTATGTCCAAGATGCCACCCATAAGACCTCTACAATTGCTACTGATTTCATGGGCTTGAACGAAAGAGGAGGAAGCAGGTGGCGGATGACTACCAGAGCCTAAGGTGATGCGGCTTCTGGGACTTTCCTCTTCACAGTCATTAGTCAGAGAGTCAGGGTGCACTTCATCTAAAGTCTCATGATATTGTGAAGGCACAGGGAGGTAGACAGGCCTGCAGCTCTGTGAAGTGGTGGGCTGACTCCAGCAACCACCTTGCTGGACAACCGGCCCCAAAGCTGGATTTCCAACAATAGGTGGATTCGTTGCTTGGATCCCATAACTGCTATCTGGCTGCTGAAATGTACTGCTGGGTTGCTCACACTGTGAAAAGTCCCAGCTCATACTGTAAGTATCCTTCTTGCCAAAGTTGCTGGAACCAGAAAAATCTCCCTCTTGCTGATGCCGGACGTACCTCTTCCGATCATGCCAACTATCAGGCCTGTCATATAGCCGGGAGTGTGCTGGGTCAGATATCCTCCAAGAGTTCTCTTGACTGTAGAAGGGACCCATTGAGTTGTGTGTTGCTGGGATCTTAGGGGCTTCATAAGCATTAGATTTTAGGTCTTTGGACTGCTGGACCTCAAGGGTGCGGGAAGTTTCAACATGACTAGTGCTATCAACCATATTGCTTTGCGATTGATAGGCCATGCTTGGAGAGGTTGTGAAGAGGGACTTGTCAGTGCAAAAGACATCAGGGTAGCGCTTGCTGCTCTCGGGCAGCCAGTCGGGGTAACCCCTCTGCCTCCCGGTAGGGCTGAGTGTGCCAGGGACTTCCCTACAAGTATCCTCTCCACGATCAGCTTCTTGACTTCTGGTTCCCCTCCAAAAATGCTCCTGCGAATCCGCAGACAACTGTCGGGGGCTGTTACTAGGACTGGAAGATGATGCTAACATGGCCCTTGAATCATGAGGATGAGTGAGTGTGGAATTTTTTGGCACTACAACCACAGAGTGCAACCTGTTTTTAGGGATACTGCTGTCATCCGAGTCACAGTCAGAATCATCAGAGTCACTGTCATCAGTGCGGCCGCCAAGATCCTGGCCAAGGGATACACTGTTCCTTTCAGGCCTATTCCGTAAATGACTATCCTGCTGGTAATCTCTAATGCTATCTCCAAGTGAATCCTTCACCCTAGCCTCATCTCCTGAGCCAGACACAAATCGGGTTTTTAGCAGCTCTTTGTTGCTCATATCACCATGAGATTTGATGTCCATTTTTGTGTTGCTGGTGTCACACGCTTGAGATGTTTCTAATGGCTGCATCTGTTCAGTGAGCTTAAATTTTTCACAAGATTTTGTGAGTGATCCGTCTTCATTGCTTATAATTCCTTCATTCTTTTTAAACTGATGTTCTGTTGGCAACGTGACTTTGCTTACATCGATTCTGACTAGCCCATCATTCTTGGATTCTTTCTTCAAACCGTCTTCAGTACTTGATTCTTTTGAGAACTCTATTTTCCTAACAGAAATAATTTTTTTAACCAATGACTTAGACTCATAAACGGGTATTTTTTGACATGTTTCATTAGCACTGACTTCCTGTCCAACAATATCCCATCGAGATTTCTTCATGTTACTTTTGTTTTTCAGCACTTCGGGACCTTGTTGCTCACATTTTATATCAGCAGCTGAAGGTCCATTAACTTTTATGACAGACTCAATTTTAGGTGGAGCAACAGACAACTGTGAGCCGACCTCACTTGGGTTAGAAACACCCCCCGATTTAGTGTTTTGCTGCAAATTATCTCCAAATGGCAGTTCTTTTATAGAAATGGAATTTTTATACAAGTCTGGATTCTGCCCTATTTGAGGAGGGGTACTACTATGTTCCACACACATGCCACTACTTGGAATATCAGCAGTGGAGCTCTTTTCTGAAGATTCCGATATCTGGTGGAGAGGCTGCGCACAACGCTCAGCTTCACATACAGCTCCATTACCTTGCTCGTTTGTGGAAATGCCATTTGCAACCTCATCATTCAGCTGAGAGTTAGTGTTTGAACCTGAAACAAACTCGGATTCGGCAAGAAATTTTACCCCACTTGAAGTACATGACCCTTTGGATGACACTAAATTAAGAGATTCCTCCAAAGTCCCAGATAAGCAATTATCTTTTGGACAAGGTGTGCAACTACGTACTAATGAACTTGATGTATTATGGGCCTCACTTTGAGGGTCATCCTTGCTTTCTCTCACCATACCTGAGCTATCAGAAACAGTGTGACTGGCTGGGCAGCCCCCATCCTTGATTTGTTCACATCTGAATGTTTCAGAGGAGCTGCCAGTTTCAGAAGAGCTGGTATATGTATCAGTTTGACTCGAACTTTGACTGAGCTGGCACTGTGGTGCCAATTCCACATGGAGTGATGGGAAATGATGTGAGGGAGACGAGTCCAGTGCTAGGGTCTCCCCAACACACATGACTACGCTAGGAGAGTTTGATTGATCACACATCTGACCTACTGAACCATCAGTGGAACTATGTTCAGGCACAGTTAGGTGATTAATTTCCTTAGGGAAGCCTTGGGAAATAGCATTTTTACTAAGGTCAATGTTCTTATTCTGGATACAGTCCATTGAGGACAAGGCGATGTCTCTACTAAAACCATGAGTTACATGGCAACGGGTGCCAGGTGTGACTATAAGCTTGAAAGATGATAAATTACCTGCTTTTTCAGTCAATGTTGCCTGTGACTCACCCAAACCTGAGGGAAAGGAGAGCTTACTTGGTACCTGTACTGGAGACTTCCTTTTCTGGTCTCCTTCCGAGTCAGAGCTAGAATTTTTCACCGTTCTTTTATCAGAGGATTGTGAAGAGACTACGGATTTACAATGAGTTGGTTTGGGAGTTGTCTCTATTTTGTTGTGGGTGTTGGGTTTCCAGCGGTCTGGTTCCAATTCTGGGGAGCTTCTCTTGACAGATTCACAGTCTGTTTTTCTAGAGCACCTTTCAGGGTATACCTGTGTTTTTTTCTCAGACTCAGATGACCGAGATACTTCTGTGGATTTGGAGTCCCTCTCAGATTTTGTGTAAACAGTTTTAGAGTCTCTGTGAGAGCTAGAATGGTTTGATGATCGGTTGGTCCGAGTACGTGTCCTCCAATAATCATCTTCAGAATCAGAACTATCACGGGACCTACGATCTGTCCGTGACCGAGATGTCCTCCTCTCTCTGTGAGGGCTCCTGTGAGGACTCCGGTGCGACCTTCGCTCAGAATCATGATAACGGGACCTATCGGACCGTGATGACCTCTCAGTTCTTGATGACCTGTCAGATCTGGAATAAGATGAACTTGTCCGAGAACCTCTAGATCTAGATCGTGACCGGCTCTTAGTCCTTCTCCTGTCTTTGTCAGAACGAGATGATCGAGAGGATGTGTGTCTCATTTCACGATCTGACTTTGAATGTGTAGAGGATCGTTCATCCTTCACCCTTTCGTCAGACTTCACATTAGATTTTTCTAATTCTTCCATTTTGTAACAAGCAGAATTCCGTTTTGCATCTTTGTTCTGACCGTCTAGTTTAGCAGTGACTCTGGGTTCACCCGATCTGTAGCTGGAAGACGTCCGTACGGAGTCACCATCAGACTCAGATCCTGGAAGTGTGCTGTCTGACTGAGACTGACTCTTTCGATTCTCCAAAACATCAGTATGCTCTGTACCACTGGCCTTCTCCCTGTCCTCTCTCCCAATATGGGAAGTATCACTGAAACCTTTGAGTTCCTCAGTGGTGCTTTCATTGACTATGTGTTGGGCATGGGGAGTTGCTTGGGTCTCTAATCTAACTGTAGTTCTGAGTTCAGCATCACCCAAAGAAGAAAGCGTTTCAAGCATAATGCTAGGTGTAGACTCCTTCTCCATTTGCTGCTCAAAACCGGTAGAGACATTGAGAAGCTGTTTTTTGAAGTGCATTTTCCCCAAGTCCAATTTCGATTTGGAAGGTGAGGTGAGTGACGATGTCGGCTCAGCTACAGAAGTTGCCACTGGCAGCTCTATAAGTTCATTTCTGTTTTCTGCTGTTAGCTCTGTTCTTTGCTGTGGAGGAGAGTGAACAGCGGAGAGGAGAGAGAACTGAGGATCGCATGGTGGATTTTCTGGGCTGAGAGGGGCCAAGAAGAGGTTTTGAAGAGGCTTCTTAGTTTGGCTGAAGCTGAATGACACTTTCTGCCGACCCTGCTCCTCCAGATTCACTTTTGACTTTGTGCCCTTGGGCAGTAGTCGGTTAGACCCCACGCTCTTGGGTGGAGGGAGGCCTTTGAGGACAGCAGTTGACTTGGAAATCCTCTCTTCTACCTACAGAGATAAAAAGTAGTTTTTAAATACACAGAACAAAAATTTGTTCTTGATTTTTGCTTTTCCCTATCCTTCAAGCTCCCTAGAAAATCATAATAAATATTAATATATATATATATATATTTTATTTATTTTATTTTAGTAAGCTACTATTTATGTACTCTACTATGTTACAGATTGCAGGTAAAATTAAGCCATCTGTCGGTGCTCTTTCAGCTATTACTTACCTTGGCATCTCCTCCTTCTTCCCTGAGGCCCCCCATGGAGCGGTACATAAATGAGGAGGGAAAAGATGTCGAAATTAGGCAAAGTACAAACCAGAAGATCTGAATTAAACTGGTCTTAAAGTATCCTTTCTCACTATAATCGACAAGTCCTGTTTTTTAACAAGTAATAAATGTAATGCAATAATAAATGCAGAGTACCAGGACATTATTAACCTCATCCCTAACTCCATCGATCCACTGTAGTTTGCCTACCGCACCAACAGATCCACTGAGGACGCCATCTCTCATGTCCTACACACTACCCTCACTCATGTGGATGGAAAGAGGAGGAATTATGTGAGAATGCGGTTTATACACGAGTGACGACTGAGTGACCAGCTGAGCAGATGGATTTTGGATTTTCTTACAGGAAGACCCCAGGTGGTGAGAGTAGGCAACCGTGTATCAGTGCAATCACCCCCAACACGGGAGCTCCACAAGGCTGTGTCTCGAGCCCACTGCTGTACACCCTCTACACCTACGACTGCGTAGCCACACTCAACTCTAATTCTTATGTGAAATTTGCTGACGACACAGTAGTGCTCGGCCTAATCTCCAACAATGATGAGTCGGCCTACTTGAAGGAAGGAAGTGGAGAACCTGGAAAGCTGGTGCCATCATAACAGTCTCCAGCCAAACGTCAGCAAAACAAAGAAGCTGATTGTGGCCTACAGGAGGGAGCAGGGCGCTCTCACACCTACCCACATCAATGGTGCCACAGTGGAGAGGGTGAGCACCATCAAATACCTCGGCGTCCATCTACAGGAGGACCTCACCTGGTGCACACATGCATGCACTCTGGTCAGCAAGGCGAGGCAGCAGCTGTCCCATCTGAGGCAGCTGAGGAGGTTTAAAGTCTCCCATGCTGTCCTTAAGGCCTTCGATCTGGCTGCCATAGAGAGCATAGTGACCATGAGCATCACTTCGTAGCTCGGGAACTGCTCTGCCCAGGACCGGAAAGCCCAGCAGAAGGTGGTTAGAGCAGCCGAGTGCTGCTCCAGATCTGCCTTGTCCTCCCTACAAGACATCTACAACTACCACTGTAGGACCGGAGCAACAAATCTCCAAGGATCCGACCCACCCCAATAACTCTCTGTTCTGCCTGCTGAATTCAGGCAAATACTTCCTCAGGCCTATGACCAGAATGGAAAGGTCAAGAAGGAGCTTTTCCCTTCATGGTCAAAAGGCTCCTACACCGGAGCAATACTCAATACCCTCTAGGTCTTCCACCGGACTCTGCAGTGACTCAATACTCTCTAGGTCTTCCACCGGACTCTGCAGTGACTCTTCAGTCACTGTAACACTGACATAACCCTATGAGTACTGCTTTCACACTGTCCAAATTGTTGGTACATATCTCAGGACTCTTGTGCACTTATATTGCACAGCAAAATACATATTACCGGTCACTTACGTATAAATTATGTACAGCTGAACACCCCCCCCCCCCCCATCTTATTTTTTCTTATTTTCTTTCTTTATTTTGTTATCATGCACAGTTGCTCAGAGTTACTAGGGTTACATTTCATTACATGTTGTACGTGATGAATAAACCTCTTGAATCTCGAATCCCTTCATTGTAACAGGAAAAAAGGAGGGTGTCACGGTACTCAGTTATTACTCAAGGGTTGAATCTATGTGCTCGAGTCAAAAAGTACATATTCTATCATTGACTGAAGTTTGGCATTTATATGCACTATAAATGCAGTCCATTTACCATTTATATGTATTTAGGATAGATTTCAGTGGAGAAATAGAAAAAAACTGATGTGTTACATATAAACAACTTTCCCACTGACTTGCAATAATTGCATATTTTCACAATTTGCTCGGGAGGGATATATTAAATCACATCGCTATATGGCCGAATGCAAGGAGGTAGTGTTCAGAATGCCAAAAGCAACATGGAGTTTGTTTTGTTAAAGTGCTAAAATGCAAAATGCATGTAAATAAATCATATGATATGAAAATTAACAAGAGTATTTAGAAATGTCATTTTAATTACCATTAGCCATAGCCAAATTTGTTTTGTCAGTATGCCTAGTAGGTGATGCAAAATGCAAACAATTCTTTCAATTAAAATACATAAGTAAATTTCATTTTCATTGAAAGATTCTCACGCTCATGAGAATGACCAAAGATAAAGTATGACAGGCCATTCATTCATTTTCAAAATAAAAGTTTCTGTAGATTTCAAAAAGGTTCATAAAAATTTAAATGAAGGAGTCCATGTACCACATTTTGCTTGTCACTAAGATCACTAAGGGAGTAGCCCCCCCCCCCTTTTCTTGCTTTATACATTACATAGCATTGCCTTCTTTTTTTGGTTAAAAACAGTGGGCATGGTCACACTGATGAGGTGACAAAACGTCGCTTGACATGCTTTTTTTTATTATTGAATTTTAAGCAGATCCCTTAGAGCAGAACGTGTGAATGAAAACTGAAAGTGAAACAAACTGTTGTGAATTTCCGAATGATGGTTTGCTGATCATGCAGCCTGTTCAAACGCAAAACCTGAGCCTTAACATCTGGGTTAACAAGCACATAATGCAAAATGACTGCACATTACATAAACCATCTGAGGCTTGCAGTCAAACAGTATGTGCCAAACAAAGGGACTTAAGTTTTTAGGCTAGTCAATCCCATTATATTTTAATGAATTTGAGTGCTTTGACATCACACAAAATGTTAATGAAATGTAATGTTACGTTTTTTGATCATGGGAAGGGTTATAATAAAACAAAGCCTGTCTAATAAGGTAAAGGAAAACGCAAACACTGCATCTCTCAGCCTTTCACCAGGCTCTCCTACACTGTATACTGCACACCACAGTCTTCAGACAGCCGTCTACCCACTAGCATTTCACCTGTGAAGGCAAGAGAATGAAAACAATATTGCAGCCATGTCTTCTGTTAGCACAGTGTGGCTGCTAGGCGACACCCTGCCTACCAGCACCCCGGGGGGGGGCTGACGCTGCTTCAGTGACCTTCACATTTGCCCTGGTCTAGAATGACAACGGGGGCAGTCAGTCAGCCATCCCACTATCTAGACAGAGTTTGCCGCGAAAGATAAATGCACACCGATGCCGGGCTCGAAAAACCGAAACCTAAATTTAAATATAAACAGAAAGGCATGTTAACAACAGGAATACAAACTACTACCACTGTGCACCAGCGAAGCGAGGCAGGAGACTGAATGCACCAGTACAGTGGAGCGGCAACAGCTCTATTCACTATTACGGTTCACATTTTCAGGTTTGATGTAAAAGAACGGTAATTGGAGAATGCAGAAGAGAAGGCCGGCTTATCAGTTTCTCAACGGTGGTAAACCAGTCATCTTTGCTGTTATCTATCCACACCCCGAGGGTCAAAGAGAGGCTAGGAAAGCTGTGAGGACGGCACGTGCATGTGAGGACCAGCACCAAGTCAGCAAAATAAAAAAACTGATCACAAAAAGGAGGAAGCTTCCCATTTTACCACAGTTTAATGTTATGAAATTCAGGGTTGTAGAATTTAGCCATTTTCAAAAGGTATTTTATGTAACAGCCAAAACTCTTCCCAAATCACCAACTGCCACATTTAAGTTTGTCTTGGGTGATGGAAAGACATCATTTAAAATGGAAGTTGACGTCTGTTTGATATCTGCAGTAGTAAAGTACCAGTCAAGTGCATATTTAGTACTTCATTATTACAGTAAAATATCCCTCCTTTACATTTCTTTTGTTCTCAGATAATTTTGACGGTGCTTTTGATGGTGATGCCCTTCCTTACTTTGAAAGCTTTTATTGGCCTAACGAATTTCACAAACACATAAGACCATGTACTCTTTAAGATGTCCCCACAAGTTAGCTAGTGCTAATGATGTGCTTGCCCTAATCAGCATTCAAGTCAAGTTTTGGAACCGTTACACTTTACACAGCCCATTAACGGAATACGGTGGAAGTCAGAAGCAACGGCTCTGATGTAGACATTTGCAAATCTAGATGTCAACTCTCCAAGAAAAAATACTAAACTGACAAAAGTATTACAGCATCATGTTATTGCTATAATAATTGGCATAAAGCATGATGAATGAATTAAAATACACATACTACTTGTGTCTTCTATAGTTCTAATGTCTCAGCAAGGTCTTTAGAATGCAGAAGACCAAGTACAGCACTGTGAAGCTTGCTTGTTAGTTACTGCCAAAAAGGCCCAAGAAAACAGTAAATCATCACTCTTGGGTACCATGGCTAAAACCAGGCAGCTCTGCTGATCGACCAACAAACAAAAGCCCGATCGACCCCATATTAGCGAGCAGGAGCCATTAAAGCCAACGCTAGAGACCAACTGCACGACAAATCGGCAAGGCGGCTGTGAAGCCAACAAAGCAGCCCTCACGTCTCATTGAGCAGTCGGTGCCTGGAGGAAATGTCAGTAACATGCCGATTTTACAGAGCTTCCAGAGGGCGTGTTACGACAAGAGCATCTGCGGCACACATTTCTGAGGCGGACCAGAAGCAGATGGTAGAACTGAATTTCAGAAATGATCTCAAGGTGCATGACATGAACAAGCATGGCACAGTTAAAACGGGGAGATAGGAATTCTGCAGAAAATTCCAGTAAATGAAATTCAACTCTCCATATAGCGATCAATGCAGTCAAGTTGTTCACTGAGACCAAACGCTAAAGGACTAATGCCAATAAAACAGTGTCACTTGCAGCAGTTTCAATTTCCAGCTAAACATCATCCTCTGTTATACCCTCCCAGTCACTTTTGGTTACCTTCCCATAACAGGATAGTTCCAGGTCAAAGCACAGCCTCAGACACAGGTGACACTAAGGTAAAAAGACTGAACACAAACTGCCAACGTCTTGCACTGATTGAACCATCAGATGCATTGAAAGGGTGGACGCCGTCACTGGGGGACTTACAGGGCTAAAGCAAAACTGAGCGAACAGCATTACCCTCCAATCAGGATACAGAACAAGGCCGTCTGGTGGGGTACAGGCTAAAAAAAAATAAGCGAGTAGCGGACAACGTACACGTAAATGAAGGTCATGCCAGTCTTCACTCCTCCAGAGGCACCATGGGAAATACGTGCCTGCAGGAGACCTCTGCAGGAATCAAGCAGTTATTCCAAGTTCAGATATGAGCAAAGGCTCCTGCCAGATTTCTCATGATATTACCACACATAGGACTTCATTAAAAAACATAAAACTGGCGCATAATGTAAAGGAAGAGACATAAACAAACAATCATTCCGGGTTTGACCGTACTGAGTCATCAATACGATACACATGCATCCTCTCCTGGTCTAAAGAGAGACAAGAGATTCTTCTCTGTTAGAAGATGTTCCTCTGTTAGCGCTGTAGCAAGTCACCGCAGACCTTGAACAACAATCAAAACTGAATATTCTCTAAAGGACAACACGGAGCTTAAGAATGAATCCAATAAATTCCTGCTACATTAAAGAGAGCTTAATGAATGTTTCTGTAAATGGCAAAAACAAAAATAAGCTCAATGTGTAACTGCACAAAGAGCTGTGTGTAACTCAGCTGGCATTTCCATGAAAATTAATATAAAAACTAAGCTGATACAAGTGTGTGAAAAGTGGAAAACTGCTGGATGGTAAAAGGGGGTGGGGGGGCTTATTCTTTCAGGAGCATCAAGAATCCTGGCTAAAAGCAAGGAGGGTTCTAAAATGACCTATTACCACATCCTAAAACACTGAAAGGCCCAAGTGCTTGAATAAGTTTTATTTACACTAAAATATGTATGAAAATGTTCAAACACTTATACTGTTCTAATGTGTCGATGCAGTACAAGAACAGCACTACAATTTCTTAAAGTCACAAGACATTGTGCCAAGATGTGAGGACAGGAGGCGAGTGGTGCCATGGCAACCAAGGCTCTGTCGGAGTCCCGGGAAACCAGGTTGCACTGGCCGAGCAGACAAGCCTGGCAGGTTGGAGAGCTATAGGGCTGAGGCAGCGCCAGGTGCGGGGGACATGGGAGAGGGGCCGTGACCGGTGCCTCGTAAGGGTCTGATGAGACAGGTCCAGAGTTCAACCACAAGACTTAGGTCAAAAGTTCAAACAGCACAACAGCAAATACAGCGAGGCCCCGGGAAACCCTCAATAATCTGCAAAGGATATCAGAGACCATGAAGAAACCCCTAAAATGCATTGTTGGTGCATGCAGCACAGTTGAGGTTCGGCGTGAGGCAGATTGCTACCACTGACAGATTGAGGCCTGAGAATCGACACGACAACTAGAGCCCGACTATTCATAGACAGGGGGCAAAGCAGACTAGAATCCACTGAGCAGTAGAACCACTTCAGCTCCGCAACAGGAGCACCAAGATTAGAATTCCAGAAAGGCCAGATCCCATGGAAGCACTCTGCACTATACCGGGCATGGAAACTGTTTCCTGAAGTTTCAATGCCCAGGAAAAAAACAAAAAAACAAAATATAAATATATTAATGTTACACAGACCTATGGATCACATGCTGCAGTCTGTCTTCTGAAGACAGCAATGACCGATCAGGTTAACAACCCCCTGAAGTACCCTGTATAGAGACCACCTTGAATAGAAACGTGATGCCTTGTCACGGGAATACATGGTTACTGTTAATTCCCTAATGAAAGAGCATGCAATGTCTTCTGTGACACGAGTCTGTACTCCAGGGGTGTGCATTCAGGCAAAACCATGTGGCCAAAAAGATACAGAAATGGGTGGACTGGGCTTAGTATCGGAACGCATAACGAGTGAGTGAGTGAAGTGAGTGAGTGTGAGAGGATGATGGTACCTGATCTCCGCCTCCACAACCATATCCATTTAGGGATGGGTCTGGCTTGAGCAGCCCGGTGGAGCTGCTGGCCCGGAACAAACCAGCTCAGAGCAGTGTGCTCTCCAAGGTGATGTCACACCTGGTAGGATTAAAGAAACACTGCTCCAGTTAACCACACAGCACTGTGCCCTATCCCTCCCAAAGCGGGGGCAGGGGGAAACAACAAGTGCTTTCATTTCGATTGTAGGTTTGTTCCCCCCTAGCCTAGCAGATACTGGAGCAGGAAGATACCAGGGCCGAGTGCTCCAAAGCGCTAATTTGACTGAACCGTGCATAAACTCTCATACAACCATATACAAACAGTTCCGTCTTAATGACCACAATGGAGTTATACATGAAACCATAGATTTGACTCACCTAAAATTACCTCAACCAGAAGTAAAAAGAAAGGGTCCAAACATCATTACAAGTAAACAAACCTGACCAACTGAATTATTTACATGACCCTACAAGATGGAGATTTCACTACTAAAACTGACTACTTCACGTGTGATCAAATTTTAGATAAAAATAGTCCTGATAACTACAGGAGTCGATCAAAGACTACATCAAGGAGATGTCACAAAAAATGTGTCAAAATAAAAACCACTCATTTTTTTAAAAGCCACATAGGACCTTAGTTAGCCAAAGAGTAATGGAAGCACAGGGTGTAGAACCGCAACAGGGCCCGTTATTGTTCCTCCGCAAGGCACATGCTGGCTAAAGCTATACAGTGCTTGCAGTCAACCTAAAAAGTGTGCAGTAAGGAAGAGATAAGGAGACATTATAAAAACGCATAGGACTAGCAAGCAATACACAATAAAGATGCAAAACTGGTAATATAACTAAAGAGCAGTTCAACAAATACCCAACAGATACTGTACAAAAATATTACTTTCCAGTGGTTTTCAAAGATATTTACCAGAAGCTTGCAGGGACTGGAGCAGAAAACCTGAGTCACAAAACATCAAGAAATAAGTATGCTTGAAGGGTCAATCCCTTGGGGTAAAAAGAGCCATAAAGTGGGCATTGCTGCAGGACAGTATTTCTAGTTTACTCGATAGCTACTGTATCAAACTGAACATACTGCAATTCAAAGCTAACATTCTTTGACCTTCAGAAACAAAAATGAGCAGCCAGTGGCAGCTCAGCCCACATTTCCACACTGTTTGTACAAAAGCCATGTTTGGCTCATGTTTGGTGGTACGGCTCAACTTCGCAACCAAATGGTGCGACGCTACATTACAATTAAAATATACATTCACTTTACAAATGCGTCTTTCATGCCTTGTTTTCCACACTGCCCTAGCAGATACACAAATATGGAGGTAAACTACCTATTAACAGATGTTAACTGCTAGACTTTAATTTTAACAAAGTTTTGCATTGATCATTAATTTTCAATATGCTGTCAAAGATGTAGGTGGTGGTCATCCATTGCATCTGAGAACAGTCGAGAGACATACTTAGTACCTAATCGATATCACCAACAAATAAGAAAATCATTAACATTATAGTAAATCAGTTAGAGTGCGACGACACACCTTGTTTGGAAGAATTACATGCATTCCTTAATTCGAAATATCACGTGCTAAATATTTTTTTGCCCATTGAAAACCAGAGGAAAAGATACACAGGTTGACAATACCCACTTCAAGAAGGTAGACAAATGCAAGATTTTTTAAAAAAGAAAGTTGTGTCTGCAAATCAGCTTTAGGTCTGTCTGTGACGCGCAAGGTGTTCAGTAAGACAAAACCCAAAAAGAAGACATAAAAATGACATCGAGATGATATTGACCATTCGTTTAAAAATCAGCTTGGCGATTATAGAAATCCATACTGAAAGGCTCGACTGCTACTCTCCAGCTTGGAAGGAAGTTTGGAAGGGAATCTCCAACATTTCTGAAAAGGAGGAAAAGCTTGTAAAAACTAAAACGAAATGTGCACTACAGGGTAAATAATCAGAAGCATGTAAATGGGCGTTCAAGGTACATGATGCATCGCCGTGGGCCCTTTCACCGGGGCGAGTGCAGAGAGGCTGCTCAGGTTCACATCACAACTGAAAACGTAAACTCCCCACTGTTTGATCCCTGAGACCGCGTCCCGGTCCGCCATTAACTTGCTACTTGAACGTCGCAAATGCAATGCGATTTTTGACGTTCTTGGTCGATCTTTGGTAGATATGTCAGAAACGCCTCGCCTCCATCTAGGTGGCCGCTTCTATTGTTTCAGCGTGTCCACTGGGAGCCATTGCTCCGGACGCGTATAGGTAGGCGGGTGATCAACTAGGTAACAACCAACCAAGTTACCTACTTATCAGTGAATACGCTAATTAAACACGGGCTACACATCCAAACAAAAAATAAGATGTTTTACAGATATTAAGGACAAATTATAATGCCGATTACTGCATGTTCATTCTGCGAATGTAGCAACGCGGCTAATAATGGAGTCGCAGTGTTTAAAAAACACTCATACCAGAGATCGTCTGTTTTAGTCACCGTAGCCAGCCGGACACTTAATACGCCCCCAAAGATGGAACAGGCACGGGGAGCCGGCTGACTGGCACACGACACACCGTAAAGTCTTTAAAATAAGAGCTCGGCGTTAGTACTGCCCCCATGAGATGACACCAGAGAGGAGGGGGTCCGTGTGGTTTACACCGCGGATCCCAAGGCCTGTATAGAGGCCTGTGAGACTGAGTGCCTCAACTCCTACCATCTCTCAACCGCTCTTTAGACCTGTCAGCACCACCAAAAGTAGTTTTAGGTCGCTCCAATTCAACTTAAAAGATACATTTACACGGTTGCAGAGCGTAGCCGCGTAATGCCGCTCCCGTCGTGTTTGTTTATGGGCTAAGCAGGCGGCTGCCCCTCCGGGAAACTGCTGAAGTGTGCGTGTATGAACGGGTTTAGCTTAGCCACTCACTCACGGACTCTACTTACCTGCTGTCAGCCC
The DNA here is from genome assembly GCA_015164015.2 of Brevimyrus niger. Classification (NCBI taxonomy): domain Eukaryota; kingdom Metazoa; phylum Chordata; class Actinopteri; order Osteoglossiformes; family Mormyridae; genus Brevimyrus; species Brevimyrus niger. The sequence continues at coordinate 19,778,612 of JAABNY020000136.1, forward strand.
GCAAAGGACACTCCGTTAACTCGCCGGATAACTAACCAGCTAGTGGTTTCATGATATGACACGGTTTAGTTGGCTAAACAGCTTGCAAATCCTCAGTTAAACCCCTACAGGTCTGACAACTGATTGCCAAGACAGTGTGTCCGACGGAGGCTACCATCGCTCCGCGCTTCGCAGGCTCTCCCAAGCTAGCCCCTAACAACGGTTCAAATACTCACTCCGTCGGATGTTCCGGGTCGTAGAAGTCCCCCATCCTCTTCGCCGAAAGCGACACGAAAAGACCCCTTCGGCTTGACTGAAAAACATCCAGCGGCGCCGAAGTCCAAATCCGAACCGGCTTACTCCTGAAAGCTTAGCCGGCTAGCCTAGCCGCTAGCTAGCTAGTCAGACTGTGTTCATCGAATGGGCAACGGGCAGCCGAACAGAGACTTGAGACCATACGGATGCGATTAATCGCAGATCGTGAGGGGGGGATCGCTGTAAGTCTCACGGGCCAATTAGGAATCCTTTTTTTTAACTAAACATTAGCCATGTAGACAGCTAGCTAATGACCTAGTCGAATACGATTTACCCGCGGCGACTCCTCCTCTAACGCCATGACGAGATCAGTCGCTAGCCTGCCTTTCCTGGCCGAGTTCTTACGTCACCCGGCGCGAGTCGTGTTTGGGAACGTACGCGACCCTGATGGACGACGTTAGACCGCGAGGTTGAAGTAGTGTCATCAAAAAGAGAAAACAGTAACATAAAATTACACGACCCATTAAGCCTGATATCAAAGATTAACTTTAAAATATTTTATGTCTCACTGCTTTTCACGATATCACAGAAATGTAGATACTGCGTGCCGAGTTAAGGTTAGCTATAGTTAAGGAACTTTATATTAATATACAGTATATAATTCGCTGTTTCTTACGTGTTGTGGAAAATTTGCGCATTTTCAGTACTTGGGGTATTTGTCGGAGTTTTAATCTCTGGAGTCTTTTCAACCGGTACATTTAATACTGCCATGGTAGATGGTCATCTGATTTGAGTGATATTTTCAATTCGAAACAAGTCTGCACACACATTTACATATATTTAGCAGTTTTATTACCTTGTAAATAGTCTGTAGGATTTGCACACTACCACGACGCTTGTGATATAGCTAATTTTATGTTTCTAATGGAATAATATAGATTTGCCGTAAGATGACCGGGAGAGTCTGAAAGCGTTAGTGTCACGGCACATGCGTGAGAGTTGGCAGTCTTTTAGGTCGGTAATTGGCGCTTAGTTACCAGGTAAGCAATCGTGGTTCTACCAGCACACCCTAAAGAAGTAGCATTGGAACAATAAAAAAATGATTCTACGTCTCTTACTGTTTTCAAGTCACTCGTTCAAGGATGGGAAGTTGGCAACACTGACCAGGCCAGGGGATGGGGCCTTGGAATATGCTAGTAGCGTGGGTGCGGGCCGCAACATTTTTAGCTTCAGTCCTGGCTATTGGTGAACAGCAAGTAAATGATGCCATTTCTTTGTCTGCCTGCATGTTTTCCTATATGTATTGGAAATGGGTGAAAACTTATTAATTGGCTACAACTATATTTTGCAACAGGGTCACAGAAATCAGTAAATGTATGTTTTAAAAGGGAAATGGTCATAACAAGTTGCTTAATTCCAAGGCCCATTTTTGTATAAATGTAGGAGGTTGGTTGTTATGTGGGATTTATGTACCATCCATCCAGAGCATTGCAGCACAGTCCTGACTGGTCTCTATGTACATATGTTTGTGTCCAGTAATCTTTGTGCAGTTTTTTTTTTTTTTTTTAAAAAAAAAGATCATAGTAATTTTGCTGATGTTTCTTAACCTTGTAGAGGAAAATTCATATGAATCCATGCAGCAGCAGGTGGGGCCCTTTTGAGCAGACACAGGAATGGCGCACCCCCTCTCCACAGAGAGATCAAAAGGAATGCCAGACCTAATCCTGGTCGCTGACCAATAAAGAGCCTAGGGGAAGGATTCAGGTGTTAAGTGAGACAAAGCCTGAGTTTTAGTGGAGGTAATTTCTTAATAGACCGTACCAACTAAGATGCTTGCGGTTATGTCAAAACTGGATTGTGGTTTCTTCATTGATCCACATGAACATGTTATTTGCCAGTATAATGGTAGGAAGGGCTGCAGACTTGTCTTTCAAACCTACTTTGTCCCTTCCCCTCTGCCTTTTTAATCAATAATATAGTATGTTTAAATATATGCATAACATATCTTTTTGTTAACCGCTTCTATATGAACAATTTCTGTTACTGGCATAATTAAAATTTTCCATATTATTTTGCGTAGTATGTAAGACCTACTGAACAAGGAGAAGTGGGGCTTGGGGTCTGGAGACAGGAAGAAGGTCACGTGAGTATAGGTGGAGCTGAGGAAGCTGCAACAAAACAGCTTGAAGGAGGTGTGGAGTTGGATGAGAACTAACACTGGCTACAAGCAGCCTGGACATTTTGTAGTGGAAAGGAAAAAGGATAATGAACTGAAATCTGTTAAACAGATTTGACTCTAGCTTGCCAGTGCAGCCCTCCCCCAACGCTGCCAGCCTCACTGTGACAACTGCTCCTGCCACATCTAGTACTTTCACACCTCCCTGCAGCTTCCCCACCGAAGACGCCACAACCACCACCCCCACTACCCACCTGACTATCCCAGACTGTCTGGTTTGTTGAGCACATGAGGAAAATCCTGAGGAAACGATGCACAGGTAAGTGGTGGGTTCTTGGCCTCAAGGTGCTGACAGTAAGTCCCATGCAGTTTTATCGGGTTTCCTACTTTGTCTTCCCCTCTCTGGGTCTGCGGAAGGGGCCCTGGCTCTGTGCAGATCTGCTGCTGAAAAAGGGGGCAGCACAGCTATCTTGAAGAGCTTCACACCAGTTGCTCTTATTTCGCATATCACAGACTTTTGAGAGACTGGTCCTGAATCACTTCTGATCACAGGTCACAGACAACCAGGAACCCCTGGAGTTTGCCTGTGAAAGATGTTTTTCCAGTGGTTTTCGCAGTGGCCAGTGTACTTCTAGTTTACTTGGAAAGCAGTATGACTTCAGGTGTTGCCAAACAC
>JAABNY020000136.1:19781797-19795612 GCA_015164015.2 Brevimyrus niger
TTCCAGTGGTTTTCGCAGTGGCCAGTGTACTTCTAGTTTACTTGGAAAGCAGTATGACTTCAGGTGTTGCCAAACACCTGAACAAAGTCATCTGAAAGGTTTCTCCATCACAGGGCGTAATGTACTGTTTGGTGCAGAGGATAGGATGATGGCAGAGCTGGAGGAGACCATGAACAATTCCACGCATCCCCACCATGGACCATTCTATTGAAGCACCATTAGCCTCTGATCCATTCCACTCTGCCATCTTTTCTTCTGGCTGCTCTCAGGAACAGTTCCTCCCCACAATGTGCCTTTTTAACCAATGATTATCAAATGATAATGCCCCTCGGCCTTGCCTCAATCATCCCCATTTAGAAGTCATGTCCATGGACCTGAAATAAATGTACACTGCCATTCAAGTATTGTACACTGTCATATTGTTTATTGGTATATTAAACCTGCTCCTCCTCCTTATTGTACTATTGCATTTAACAGGGCACTCAAAGATTACGCATAAATTGTACACAATATTATTTTCTCTGTTTCCTTAAAGCAATCTGGTATCTTCAATGTGCTATGAGGTACACAGTATGTATGATTGTTGCATTATTATTGATATTTTGCTGACTCCTGATGTGCAGCGTAGTTTAAAAAGAAGTGTTCTGTTACCTTTCTGAGATAATAATGTATCTGTGCATTTGGCCCGACGCCCCACCTGCATTTATGGTCTAGGATGGCTTATTTCTCATGCCTATGACACTTCAAGTACTAGAACATGGCATCCCTTTCTCCTGGAATCCTTTCTGGCGATTGGATGGGTGCAGCTAGAAATAACAGCTGCTAAACTGTCTGATATATTTTCATGTCTTGGGAGAAGAAGTTTGGGTGGATGAGTCAACCAAACAGAATCCGGAGGAGAATAAGCAAAACTTAACCTCAGGCTAACCTGATTCAACAACCCAAAGGGAGAGTACTTACGGACAGGTTCACATCAGTTTAGATTAACCGTCTTAGCATTGCTGTGGAGCCAGTCCTCAGATTTGGATAGTTTACACAAGATTTTTACTGTGGTGTTGATTTTAAACACCCAAAAGAAAAGTATGCTGAATGCAGCCCTCCTCATTTTCCGTATTCTTTGTGTCGCTAATATGTTGGTGTTTAGTAGTTTTTCCATGTTGGGAGAAGGGCTTGTTTTAGCTGTGTGCGCGATTTCACATGTGAGTCATAAGTTGGTCCTCATCCGCCCACCTCTGCACCGCGTGTTCAAACAACAACAGCACTGCTACTCTGACATAGAGGGTCATGCACAAGCCTACGTGATCCGTCAGCGGTGCTGGGAGCCCTGGACTTCCAGCAAACCTGGAACATGCGGTAGGTCATCCTCCAGGACCATGGAGCCCAAGGGAAAGGAGGCAACGTGGGATTATGTTTCAGTCACAGACAAAACATCGCTTGCACTATGACAAATGTTCATGTTGTGTTGGCACTTTGATGACTTCATAAGATTTGTAGTTTCTGTGTTCCCTACGCAGCATAATAACATGTCCTTGTATAGCCTGTCACTATTCCAAACGTTAAATTGATCATGGGTAAGATCACAGAATATGATTAAACAGATGGTAATGCTGCTGTCTGGTGATGTTAGAATGAAACAATCAAAATGTCATTCAGGTGAGCTGCATTTGTTTTTTCTGTTTCTTTGTAGTAAGAGACATAGCATGCCTTAGCCTTGGGGGATGTACACCATTTATTCCAAGCTCTTTTGCCGTTGAATTTTCAGTTGATTACTTCTTAGCAACAGCTCTTGAATCAGCTTATTCAAGAATCATGTCACGTTAATTTCAAAGGACAGTGCTTTGGAAAGTAATCCAAGTCAAGGATTTTACTGAAATTTCCTTCCTGTGAAGTTTCTTTATGCTTACTAAAACTTATTCCTGACGTTTTAAATACTAAATTCAATATTAAAAATGCTACACTGACCCAGTCATATTTTAGTAAGATAACTTACCACACATGTTTGTAATGACGTATTTTCCTAATTGAATTTCCTACAAGGAAGGTGAAATTGACTGATGCAAAGGATTTGTGACCTTCGCTCATTCTACCCCTCCCCATTGAGCTTGTAATATTTTTGAATTACCGTGTTTTGTCTTCTGATCGAGCTTTCGGGGTTTGACAATGCGATGGTGCCTAAAGCTGCTGCTTACCCCCCCCCCCCCAACTCCTGGAAATTTGCATCCAAGGGATGGTCTAAAGCGGGACCGTGAGTACATTGGATCTAGATTCATGGAGATTAACGCATGCACCGAACAGCAGTGGATTAGAGCATGTGCTCAGGCTGAGGCGTATGTGGGTAGCACTGTTGAGCTTGGCAGGAAGCAGTCTCCAGTTCACGTGGAGAGGAGGTATGGTAGGGATCGCACGAGATCACGCTCACCGGAGGCCTACAGGTCAAGGTCAGCCTCCCCTTCTGCTGAAGAATACTGTGTCCTGGTGGAGAACCTCTCATACTCAGTGGAAAAGAGTGACTTGAAGGCCTTCTTCGACCCTGTGCCTCTGAAGGATGATCACCCCCCAATAATTTTGAATGACCATATTTTTTGATTTGGCACAGGGAGGTGAGACGCGTGATTATACTGTGGTTTGAGTTGTGCGCTGTAATTTCAGAGCCTCCCTCCTATTTTCAGTTTTAATGGCCCCTTCAATGAGTCCATGCAGGCAATGCCAGCATTCGGTGCAGCATTACTTATGAGAAGAACCCGAAGATGGAGTCTCTGCATTCGCAGCAAGAAGGGTGGCTGTGCATGGAGGCTTTGACCAGGTAAGAGCGGAGGTGGACATCCCAGGACCAGAAAGTAAAAATGCGGACCAAGATTTTGTTTCAATCAACCAACTGAGTCCTTTGTAATTGTGGCAACTCTGGGTAGGGGTGGGGTGGGGGGGGGGGTCTTTTCCAACTTGACTGCAGGTCTAATGGCATTAAAATGAGGCAGTTACATTTTGGGCCTGCCTTCCTTTAGACTTGCTCTATGATTTTTCTGGGATCGGGTTGTGTGGTGGGTGTATTGCGGAACGTGGGTGTAGCGGCAAAAGAGTCTGGTTCCAGCAAATGGCACTTTTTAAATTGTACAAACTAATTCAGCATAGGGTGTTGAAAGCGGCAGAGACAATGAGAGCGGAAGAAGATGTGATGGCACCTGTTTTTATTTAAGCCTGGAAATTGCAGCAAGCTGGTCTTGCTGGGGGGTACAAGGCTGGGTGAGCCTCTGCTGACTGAACATAATGTTGGTCCACTGTAGGCTGGGGGCAAGTTTTCAGTTGGTGCTGAATTCGTCTGATAAGATGGATGGTCCCCAAAACTATGTTTTATCTGCTGCTACAATGTTTCTACTTTTTAGCAGGAAAGGAAGCTCTTTTTCGTTCTGGCGGACGTTGCAGTGCACATGCCACCGAAATAGTTTGTGAATTAGATCCTTCGGCCTGTAGGTGGCAGCAGTATACCCTACGAGGTGTAGTTTTCTCACGTAATGGCACCAAAGAGAAGAAGAAAACCGACTCGGTCTTTGCTTCCGTGTTTCTATGCGCCATGTTGTGTGAACGTAGCACTTCATGTAACAGGGTGGATTGGCCTTCGGGTATTGCGTTCTTAATATGAAGATAAAGGTTTTTAAATAATGCTTGAAGCCGCAGTGTTTCAAGCTTTTTAAAATTGTTTCACCTGTATCCTCTATATAGGAAAAGCAAGAAATCGGCGATCTGTGTAAGTGTTTGCTGAGCAACAGCATCTGTCAGGAAGGAATAGCCAGTCGTTAAAGTATATGCAGTAATACTGCTGGTTTAACACTGACGTAGTAATTTACTATTGCAACTAAACTTTCCTAGTTTCCACAACTGTCAATGGCGATTAAAACTAACAATTCCAGAAATAACTAGTTGCCATGTACTAAAATACTTCTTCGCTAGCTCAGTAGTTAGCACATTACTGTAAACGTATTTGATGTTAAAATATACTGTTGATAGCATTTTGCCAGTAAGATGATAAAGATTGCAAACATATATAAACATAAACCCAAATCGCTTTTTACTCTGTTCAGGTGGCTCATTATGAAGGGCTTCGTGAAGTTATGTCACCCATGAAATAATCGTAGATGTACAGTATGTATAAACAGCTTGTGTTTGAAAGGGTGTTAACCACACTGTTGTATCGGTCAGTGTAAACCATGGGGTTGAGTGATGCATGGTTAAGCGAAGCTGGATTTTGCAAAGAATTTCACCGTGGTAACGTGGATACTACTTGCATTTTTTAATTAAAGGATCCATTGATGATGGGTTGGATTTTTGCCACTGGATGTGCTGGGATGGACCTACACTGGATCTCTCTGGGTTCTGTGGGATCTTTAGCCATGCCTTGCCGTTTTTGTGATGGTGATCTGCAGATCGTTGGGGTCTACACATTTTGCATAAACTTTGTTTTGGAAATAGGGATGTGATGTAGCCAAGATGGATGGACATTGAGGCCTTTTTCCCCCCTGGATTTTCAGTTGTCTCATGGTGTTTGTGTTGTGGCTGCACTTAGGTTCTGTGGAAGTTTGTCAAGGGAACTGCATTGTTAAATGGCAAATTTTGTAATGCCCATGTCTGATATCTGTTACACACAGGGCATTTACAGATTGCTTGGAAGTGAAAGTGTTGTCCTAATATAGAGTTTGATTCCTGAGTATTTAGGCAATAATCAATTTGAAAAGCAAGATTTATTCTGGGCTAAATTGATAAAGGTGAAAGTGGTTTGCCAAGGCACGACATTGTGGATTGTTTGTTATCATGGTGGGATTTAGAGGTGGGGAAGCTAAAGTTAAGTATTTTGTGTAATGTTGCTCTTTGTGCCGTGAGCTTCCAGTGTTTACACAATGTCATGTGTCTGAGACTGCCGCTATTTTCCCATTCCTTCAAACACTCCAGAAGGGGAATATTCTGGAATTATGGACACAGGCGTCTTCTGCAATAATGCTGTTCTGTTGTGCCCCTCTGTCTGCAGGTGGAGTTGGTTGTGCCCCGTCATGGCGGTGGTCATCCGTTTACAGGGACTCAGAATCACAGCTGGTTCTGAGGACATTCGCAATTTCTTCACTGGCCTAAGAATCCCCGACGGTGGGGTGCACATTGTTGGTGGAGAGCATGAGGAGGCTTTCATTATCTTTACTTCAGATGAAGATGCGAGGCGGGCCATGACGCGCTCTGGGGGGTGCATCAAAGGGTCTCCCGTTAACCTTCTGCTGAGTAGCAAGTCAGAGATGAAGAGCGTCCTTGAGGCAAGCATGAGAAAGTCTGAAGCCAGCAAGCGGAGGGTTTACAACGAAGGGATCAGGAGACCGAATGCTCAGACAGTGCCTTGTTCCACCTCCGAAAACCTGTCCATGGAAGGTTGGCGAATGAACCGCCCGGATATGGGTAGTAGCTCAGGACCGGTCATCTTGAGTAGTCCGCGTCCTTATCGTTCGAGAAAGACTCTACCAGACAGCATTGATGGCTTGTATCTGCATTTGCAGGGATTGCCGTTCTCTGTAACGAAAGGTGATGTGAGAGATTTCTTCCATGGGCTGCATGTAGATGATGTGATTCTCCCGAAGAATCGAAGAGGACTAAACAATGGGAGTGGAATTGTGAAATTTGCAACACTGCATGATTCAAGAGAAGGTCTCAAGCGGGACCGTGAGTACATTGGGTCTAGATTCGTGGAAATTAACGCGTGCACCGAACAGCAGTGGATTAGAGCATGTGCTCAGGCTGAGGCGTATGTGGGTAGCACTGTTGAGCTTGGCAGGAAGCAGTCTCCAGTTCACGTGGAGAGGAGGTATGGTAGGGATCGCACGAGATCACGCTCACCGGAGGCCTACAGGTCAAGGTCAGCCTCCCCTTCTGCTGAAGAATACTGTGTCCTGGTGGAGAACCTCTCATACTCAGTGGAAAAGAGTGACTTGAAGGCCTTCTTCGACCCTGTGCCTCTGAAGGATGATCAAATTGCACATCTTTTTGATAGAAATGGGAGGAAGACAAGATCTTGGTTTGTGGTGTTTAGAAGCCTGAGAGACTACTGTGCTGGTTTGGCATGTCACAAGGTGGACTTTGCAAACCGAACGGCGTACGTTTCTCCTGTTTCCAAGGAAAAAATGCTGGAGATGTTAGAGTCTGCAAAGATGAAATTGGAGGAGCATGAAGAGAGGGCCAGTAAGTCTTTTGAAAACTCACTTCATTATCATGGGTCACAAAAGATCTGCCTCTATGTCCGGAATCTGCCATTTGATGTGCGTAAGGTGGAGATCGTGGATTTCTTCCAGGGCTTTGGTATCCCAGAAGACAACGTTCACTTACTACGAGATGATAAGGGAGTTGGGCTTGGTGAGTGCTTGGTGATTTTTCAGTCTGAGGAGGAGGCACTGAGGGCAGAGGTACTGAACGGGGAAAGGTTTCTTGGGTCGGAAGTGATGTTGAAAAGCATCTCTAGGGCGCAGATGCAGGAATTTGGGATCCTTGATTCATCGGATGGGCCATCATTGGAGAAGAGGCTCGAGAGGTATTCAAGACATGGCAGGACGTCTCCCCTCTCACCCGAAGGGGAGTACTCTGATTTCTGTGTCCTGTCTAGTTCATGGATATCTCCAAGCAATTTACTGGATCATTCATGCAGGAGTAACAGTAGATCTGACTCGTGCACAGATGGCCGTGCCACATCCATGGAAAGAGGGGAGGGATCTCGGCACAGAAGATTAGGTGTACCCGGGCAACCATTTGATGGCCCCACCTGTGTGAAGCTGGTGAATCTTCCTCCAAAGATCACCATTGAGGAGATTTATGACTTTTGCTATGGATACAGAGTGATTCCAGGATCTGTGTCACTGCAATGCAACAAGAATGGCATCCCTAAGGGCACTGCGACAGTTGTCTTTCACTCGCGTCAGGAAGCAATGACTGCACTCCAAGAACTGAGCGGAAGGCCTATTGGGACCAGAAAAATTAAACTGCTTTTTATTTAAATTCAGAAACATTCAGTTGCGAAATGAGCCAGCGGGACCAGTTCGTTTGGGCCGTGTTGTGCTGGGTCGGCTTTGAGCATTTAGCAAAGAGCCTAAACACTGAGAAACTCCTAGAGCATGACAAGGGCAAGGTGGTGCAGTCAAGGTGCATCCTCACTGACTATGGTTACGGAAACCATCATTCGCTTGATTTGTTCCAGCGGTTTGTGCAAATAGCTTTACGTCCCACTGTAGGGAGGGTGGGAATAGTGTTTTCTCTTCACTAACAAGCGAATTTTCCCCTTTTATTTCTAAGATTCGAATAATTGTAGGGGAAGTAAGTTCTTCTTTGTGAATAATTTGAGCGTCGACAAAAACACTGCATTTGCATTTCAGCATATTGTCCCGTAGTCAACGCATTGTGTAAATAAACCCATTGTTATGTCTATCTAAATGTATTGTTTCTCCCAATTTTTCCTCACCTTTCTTTTATAAGTGCAGCATGGATACACATCTCCATGGATACACATCTCCAAGGATACACATCTCCCCCCTCAAGCTTCCATTTTTGACTTGCCCTCTGTGGTCTTGGTCAGCAGATCACACGTCATGAAGTCCTTCAAATATGATGCTGTCATAATGTTGATGTATCTTGATGTTATTCAGAATGCGGACATTCCTACTTCTCAGACATTTCATCCAGAAGTAGCAAGCCTACCTGTAGTATCAATTCTAGTTAACGGTTCATGAAACGCATCAGTGAAACGTCTCTTTACTGTTCTTACATCTATTGGTTTATCTTTTTTGATATCCCCAAATCCCTTTACTTGAGCTATTGCCTAAAATTATCTGTTGCATTGTGCCTGTGTGTTTAATTTTCAAACCTATTCTGTCCTAAAATATCCATCCATCCATCTCTTACTGCTTATATAGAAAGTGACATTCATGGCAATTCATCATAACAGCACAAACACACGTAACCTAAGTATGCGTTTGTGCTTACAGCAAGGAATTACCTCTAATTTTAAACTTTATACTGCAGATTAAGTACTGATTTGATTTATAAGTAACTTGATGTGTAAAGGTTAAAATATCTTCTCATAACAGCGCAATTGCTCATAAAATAAGTGCTTTTGCACTGTTGTGACAAGAAATTGCGTGTGTGATTTTCTTTGACAGTGAGTGCGTACCGAGGCTGTCTGGATCCCAGGCCATCGCAGCTGATAAATATGTTGAATATATTTTAATCGCCTAATTTGAATCTGAGGTCAAAGATAACACACACATGCTTGACTAATTTAGATTCATCATCCATTGTTGCTTTGTCCTAACATCAAAGTCCATCTTCAGCCAGTATTTGCCCTTTTAAAGCTTTGCACCCCTTTGTTGTAAGTGCTCTGGATTAAGTCCCTATCATTGTGTTATTTCAGGCTCTCAACCTTTCCATGTGTTGGGTTAGGGTTAGTGGCTAGTAGCCTCGGTTTATCATACTTTTATGATACTTAGGTCAGAGGTTCGAGTCCCACCATTGCTCTATAGTGTTGTGTGTGTGTGTGAGTTTGTGGGTTCCGCTTGGGTTGCATGAATTGGTATCATCTGTGCATACCATGGAGGGTGCCTCCTGCCCTGTACAGGCTGGGATAGGTTCCAGGCCTCCCGTAAGTCTGCACTGGGTGTTTGGGGAAATTTCTTAATTTAATTTTTTTTATAATTCTGAATCCACTAGGGGGCACCCAAGAATGGCTGTTCAGATATACAGGCATACTTCAAACCACTTTTACTGCACTGTGATAGGTTGCTCACCTATTACAACCAAACAAAACACATGTAGCACGTTGAAGAATGTATCTCTAAGCCCATATCAATATCATTACGGTTTCAGTTAAAAAATTTAACATTCTAAGTTTTTTTTAATTTTTTTAAAATTTTATTAATGTTACAGTAACATTAAACACAATTTTGGAGCTGGTTTGCAAAGAGCAGCATTTGTCCTAACCAGCTTTACGACAAGTCCCTTAACTACAGCAATCAGTTTGCATGAAAAACTTAACTTAATGGCGCAGATGTATTGCTTAATTGACATATAGCAAATGCAGTTAAGCCCTATAATCAGTGCCCAGCCCCTCATCACAGCAATCAGGCAGCCGTCAACATAGCTAATCATTCTGTTGCTGTAGAACATGTTTTATGTCAACCTTCTTGTCAAAATTCTCAACGCAGAAGCATCAGTTAACACACTCTCACATAAACTCAATTGCCCTCCTGCTCACGTTACAAAGCACTCTTCATAGTGCGAACCCCACCTGGTCCTGCTGCTGGGAATACAACAATTTCCGACCCCCCCACCCTTTCCTCGGTTGTGGACCTTGTATCCAGTCTCTGTCTCTGTCTCATAACAGCTTCATACATCGTGATTCTTCACATAACCACAATCCACGGTATTTGCTTTAGAGTCATTATGGTAAAGAAGTTGAGTATAAACGTCCAAACAAAATCAGATGATTGCAGTCTTGATACCAGATGTGAGGAGCTGTTCCATTGGTTAAACATTGAACATGAAAAATGGCTCGTTCACGTTTAAATAAAGCTAGCGAAATAAGCCTTGTTTCTGAGATATGCCTGCATTTAACCAGAAATGGTGCTGTAAGTACAGCCACTAATTACTGGCTATACCCATATGACAATAAACAATTAGATAATTGAAAGCCATCTTTCTGATGTCATTCAGCTATTGAATGAGCTGTAGTTGAATAATGAAATGGCAGGACCCTTTTCCTCAAACAAAAGGATAGATTCAATCAAGAGCTTTATCATGCTTAATTAAGTGTCTTCCTGGAACAAAAAAACAGCATATGCATTGGTCCCTAAGGACCAGGGCTTAGAAAAGCCCAATTTAGATATAACGTCATGTAGGAGAGTTCTTCAACCTAGTCATTTCAAACATCTGACAGCCAGTTCCAAAGAAGTTATCTCAATATGGGCAATTCAAATACTGTGCTGTTAGTCAATCCTGCGATGGTTCACATTAAGGCTTATGAAATACTGTAGATAATGGAACTCAATGTAACCAATCAACTTAATGTAACTTGAACTGCAGTGGGGGGTGTTCTAAGGAAGAAATTCAAAATATAATCAGCACAAACAAACATTGGCCCTTTTAGTATGAAATTAATGGTAGCTTGCAGTTGTAAGATGATCTATAGATGTACCAAACCCCTGATGTGTGAATGAATATGTTCAAAAGTTAAAATAAGCCTGACCCTCCCCAAACCGAACCTCCATTTTGAACAAATTAAGAACAGCGTATTAGAACATCTTCAGATCTTTCTGTTCTTTGGTTTGTTGTTTTAAAGTGTCTGTCCTCTGCATTTGGGGTATTTTATGTTGTGGGCTAGTAAGTGAAACCTAAATGAATTAGGTCTGCCCAGAGCCATAGCCAAGATTTTTTTAAAATACCAAGGTCAGAGGTGTCTGCTTTCCTAGGTCTGCCCCATGATGCACCATTGTTATTGGAGATGCGGAATAAACACTGAGGACTTGACCTTGTGTCCTCAAAGCTAGCTACTGGCACAGCTTTACCCCAAGTAGTAAGTAGAGTCAATATAAGATGAGGCAGGACAGATTTTTCAGTTTTATTCTTCAAAATATTTAAATCAAATAATAGCTGATGGGAAGCTGACTCAAGGAAGAGGCACACCCAGTGTTCTTTAGTAAAATGTCTTCAGTAAAATCTTTAAAGAGTGAGACACGGGTTAAAAAAAGCACTTCATGCTGAAAGCGGGGAGGCTAGCTTGCCATTTAAAATTGCAGTTATAGGCAATATCCTCGGCCCCAAATTACTGTCTGAAGAAGAATTCTGCCTGGGACGTAAATCATCAATTCAGTGCCTTGCAATAAATAATTGCTCCCCCTGAGACTTATTTCCAAACCCCTTCCCATAAGCTCTCTTGGGTAAAATAGTGTTTTACTGTGGTATGGCATTTTTACTTGTACAACTGCCTTTTCCAGGAAGAAAGCACACTGTTGAAGCTGCCATGAAGACTGCTGTTTTTGTGAATTCCTCAGTTCAGAAGGCTACATTTTGAAGAACATTCGGACAAGAATATTAAGCCAGGTTCCAGCTGCCCATTAATGTCTGGAATCTTAGTGTCTCTAAAGATGCTTTTCCGCTGCACCAGGTAATGAACTTTTGGTCAAAATGGTACAAAGTTGACTGGTATATGTGTGTTAATTTTCCACTGGCATGACACTGGTACAGAATGACAGCATCACACTGCCAGATGGGGTGTTTTGTGCTTAATTAAAAAATGGCTGGGCAGTGTGCGACTGTACTATCAACATCGCACGTCACGCAACTGCAATTCTCACATCTCAAGAGCCACAATAGTTAGCTGGGTTGAGATCAGGCTGCTTCTGCATGAGATCTGCATGCGTTCTCCGAGCAACTCATAGTCATTTTCATCTTTGCTGTTTAAATCATTCATAGACAGGTGAATGACAAATTTATATTTATAAATTTACATTTATAGCAAATATGTTTGATTTCTTACGTCATGCCATCCAGATCTTGTTGAATCTGTTCTTTCAACCAGATTACAATTAAAGTTTGGGCCTCTTCATTTGTCCATGCATCTATTAGGTCTACGTGTTTTTTTTTTTTTACTTTAATTGTTGTTTTCTGAGTTTGTAGCTGTGCCTTTTCAAGAGGGTGGTTGTATTTTGTGTTTCAGAGGCAAGTTATTTGTGTAACCATTTAACGATGAACCCCATCTGGTTTGGTACTTAAGTCCTGGTACTGGACCAAAATACTGGTACTGAAATCACTGGAAAAAATGAAACATATCGATTGTTTTTTTAATTACCAAATGATTAGTATCTGATACAATGGAAAGCATCAGCAATCAGCATCCCCCATTCTTGTATCTCAGAACCTCCTGCAGGTGATCTTCTGTCTGCAAATGTGCTTGTTTGTGCTCCCTTTCCTGCAAAGAGCCTAGGTTGCTTGAGGTATGATTGGCCATTTCCTACTGAGATCTCCCCATTATGATTTATGACTTCCTGTTATTATGACTGTATTTGTTTACTTGCATGACATATTAAAAGTTGAACTGATTTCCAAAACTCCAGCACTTTTATAAAAACTCACCATATGGTTATATGCTATAAGCAAAGCATCATTTACAGACATTGTGTGACCCCCAGTGCCCCAGTTAACCAACACAGATAAAGGCTTTTTACTGTGACTGTGTGATCTCATTATTAGTGACCTTATTGCAAGATGGAGTGGCAGCAGTGTGGAAACACAATCTGGATTCATATGGACCCGTTTTCTGCAATTTGCCGGCATGCATATTCAGTTCGCTGTCGGTGGGCCTGGAGGAGGTTCTCTACATGATGAGTTCGCCTCCTTCCGTGGGGCCGATGCTGACAGATCCAAGGACCATCTGCTTCCTTCATCCTGGTTTGTGTCTCCATGGCAGCAACCAAGGAATATGACTTAATCAGATGTATGTATGTTTGTTTTTTTTTTAAAGCCACGCTTGTGGCGAGAATCGCACCTGATTTGTGGTTGTCAGCGACACCTGGACTGTAACACAACGTCATACGTCATTATTTTGTATGTCTGCCACTAACACTGACGACAGGTCAATCTTTTCTAACAAATACAATCTCACCTACACATTCTCCCGTTCAGTTCATGTCATACCAGAGCTGCATTTTAAAGAGTCGTGCAAATATAACCTGTAAATCCAACCTGTAAAACCAGTGTCTGCTGCCCGAATTCACAAACGAGAAAGCTGGTCCCCGAGGGAGAATGTAGATGATGGTGAAGCTAAATGCTACGTTAGACATTTGCGATTCCCTGTGTTTGAACTTTTTAGAAAAAATTAACATTTGAGTGGGACGTACAGCCCATAAAAGATGAGCCAAAGCTAAAGCATCTGCCTGTGCAACAGTGAATCTGCAGAGAGACTGAGCAGAAGCAGCTTCAGAAATGACGTTCCGTGATGCTCCGTGACGTTCCGTGATGCTCCGTGACGTTCCGTGATGCTCCGTGACATTCCTCAGTCACGTATGAAGGAAAGTGGACCAGAAGTGAAAACGGGCAAGAAAAAAAGAAAATAGATGAAGTCTCCTTCAGCACCCAATTGACAAACCAACGTGAAGAACGCCTGGGCTGATACCAGCTCCTGCAGATATTCTGAGCTCTTCTGACCTAGTTCTGACTAATAGCAGCAAAAGCTGAAGTTTACACGCCCCCCGACCGCCCACTGGGTGCAGCTGATCACATTTGTGTCCCACATCTTAATGAATCTAAACAGGATTTCCAAGTTTGCTTTAAATAGCATTATAGAATGCCCCCAAAATGACAGAATCTCAGCAGGAATACAGGAGTAAGGTTTCATTTAACAATCGACTTGATCGACTAAACTGGTTGCTGCTTTCATTGGTGGATATACGACCTTCTGGGTCTAAGTGCAGCACAGAAGTGATACTGTGGCGTTGTTGTTGTTGTCGTGTATATGTACATTACCCCCCCCCCCCACACACACACACACACACACACACACTGGCTCATGCGGAAGCCAGTGCCAGGGTGTCTTTTCTGATGTACAAGGGCACATGCTATGTATATGTGGTTTATGGTATGAAATAGTACACAATGCAAGTAGCAAACAACACGCAATGTTTCCTGCAAAAGCCTGCAAAAGGAGGGATGGAGTACCCCCCTAACCCTAACTGCTTAAAGGAGGGATGGAGTACCCACCTAACCCTAACTGCGTAAAGGAGGGATGGAGTACCCACCTAACCCTAACTGCGT
>JAABNY020000136.1:19802657-19814867 GCA_015164015.2 Brevimyrus niger
CTGCGATGGCACAGACCATGCGCGGTAGGTTTCGCCAATTCGCCGGGGGCAGTGATTTAGGTTGAGGGGGGGGGGGGGCAATCCCTGCAATGAAAAACCTGCGACCTGCTTTTCAGAGTAAGGGTTTGCAAGAGTCACACAGGAGGCGATGGATAGATGCAGGTAATGGAAAGTGACTGGTGCGGGTGTGGTGGGGGGGGGCGGGCGTCTCAGAGGGAGGGACGCTACAGCTGGCCTGGTGGCGAGTGACATATCAGGAGCAGGAGTCCAACTTCCTCATCATGTGAGCCGGTGCCACCAGAGCGCCAAAGGAGAAAAGCGCAGCAGATGGAGGGCGCCGCCCTGCTGTTCCGAGAGCAGATGGCGGCCAACAAATCACATCTCCGACTAGACCGCAGACCTACCAACGCATCACCTGAATTTTAATGGGTTATTATTTTTGTACCTGTTTGTGAAAAAAAAACCAAAAAAAAACGAGTGGAACCAAAACAGATCCGTCGTTTTCATTTCCACAGACAAACAAGTAAATAAATAATGTTTAAATGGCATCTTGTTTTGACAACAGGCGTTTTCATGTTTGTTTTCATGCAGCATACTGAGCATTTGATGTAAATATATTTCCCCCATGAAAAACTATAGGGTTATTATTGTTTGTTTTGTAAAAATGTGACTTTTGTGTGAAGTAAGTTTGCTGTGGTGAAAGACTGGAATACCATACAAGTTGTTTCCATTTCTTTGCGCTTCACACAGATGTCAAATCTGAAATCATGACAAACCTGCGAGAGGCGTGAGGATCAAGCATGTGGCAGAGCTCAGTTCAGGGACATACTTGTATGTCTGACAGTGACACAAACGTCACAGCAAATCATCTAAAAGCTCAGCAAAAAATCCTCTCATCATTCTATACATGACCTCCGGAGATTTTATTTGCTCTTTTCGACTATTTCACTAGGATTAAATCCCTATTGGGCCAGCATTTAGCAACCTGCAACTTTTGCTGCTAAACATTGCAGTGATCCTGCCCATCACCAAACTCCTTCATTCCCTCCCTGTGCAAACCAGGGTCCTTCTGTGCATCCTGTTCCGGAAAGTTTAATATCCCAGAAACAGACGGTGGATTTGGCATGGTCCTGCTTGCAGTGATAGTGTTACTTATTGGTTATTGTGGTGGTCATACTGTGTCTCGTATGGTGGTACATTAACGAACAGCTTGCAGACACCTTCTGCTGAAACATCTGCCAAAGGCACATTTTTGGGCTACCTTCCAAAGTAATGAAAAAAGTTTCTTTTTTTTTTTTGGCAAAGACTAATGCGCTGCTTGAGTTTGACTACAAGGAAAAGGCATCATCAACGATTCGGACTCCAGCTATGGTTCAGACCCTGTTTTGGGGGAAGGAAACAGAAGAACGTCTCGTCGCACAACAAAATGCCCTTTTCTGTGATGCTAATAACTATACTGACTAAAGGTAATTGTCATTGTGTTGGCTGGAGAGGAATTAAGTGGGCCGGCAAACGACTGATTAGCCACCTCCTTGGCACACAGAGGGCTCAGGGGCGTTTCTCATTGGCTATAAAGAGAAATGAGCCATTTCTCCAGTCAGGTTAACTCCCTGCATGACATCATGCGGCATGTTTTAAAAGGCCCATCAGCTGACAACATAATGACGCATGTCATCTTGCTTTGATACGTTCTGGGCCACAAGGGGAGATGTTCCAGGTATGATATTGTATTTCTTCACAGCTGTATGTCAGACGGTAAGCTATACACATACAAAACATACCGGTAGGTCAAAATTTAAAACACTGTGCGATAATAAATAAATAAATGAACTGAGCAAAAAGGAAAAGGTGATTGCTGCGATCACTGATCAATGGGGTATGTACTGCATCTCAGTTCCTGATACGAGGCCATCTGGCCGCGACCTTATTCCAGAATTTCAAGCGAAAGTCAGAATAATGTTTTGCATAAAACCCTAATGTTACAAAATTTAAGGTTTTAAGGTTTGAAGCATTTGGAGTTTTGCAAATACAGGTTTCCGTGACATGGGGTTAGTGGAAAATATTGAGAAAGCCAAATATGACTATGACATAAATATTTAAACAAACACAAAAAATAAATAAATACATAAATAATATCACTAAAAAGTTTGAAAGTAAGTAAACAATTAATGTAACTAATTAAATACCAGTTATTGAAAATTCGGTGGTGCTTTACATTAGCTGCACCTTCATAATGCTTTTATTTTGCATTCATAAAACGTTCAGTACATCTTCATAATGTATTCATTAAGTATTTATAAAACATTCATAAACATCATGTATGTATACATTAACAGCCTAACATCCCTTAACAGCTGTAATATACATCAATAACAAACATTTTATAATAAAAACAAACATTACAATTGTATAATAATGTGATGTTTGTTATTAATGTATATTAAAGCTGTTAAGGGATGTTAGCATGTTAAAGTGTACTTACATGCTACTTATGCGAATGCATTATGAAGAAGAACTGAATGTTCTATGAACGACTAATGAATGCATTATGAAGCTGCACCTAATGTAAAGCGTTACGTTATTCAAATTATTTATGTTTTGATTTATTTGGTTAAAAAAACCCACCACTGTATACCACTGTACGAGATGTTTATGCTCAGAAATGGTACAGAGACTGAAAGGGGGGCTGTGTGGACGCTGCAATCGGCCAGAATCAGTAGAAAGTATCGTACAGCCTGGGAACAGATCAAACTCCAAAGTTAACTATCGAATGTGAATCACTATCGCATCATCATAAAGGCTAAACAGCAGAAGTGGAACCATCATGAAGTGTTGAGCATCTCGTATGATAGGATGTGGAGAATCACCACACATCAAAAAAAAAAAAAACTACATTTAACCCAGAAGGTTCCCCAACCTCTAACACCCAGGAGATCCTCTGCTCTGCCGGACTGAAGCTCTTCATCGGAGGATTGGCCAAGCAGCTCAACTCAAGCGGCTGATGCCGTCACTCATTAAAGAACAGTGTTTATCTCACCCCCTCTTAAGATGAAACCAATTACATTCCAGAATGGCTGCCATTTGGGCCCCTGTCTGGCATTCTGGCTGCTTTGAAAAACTGATGAAATGAAACTTTCTCCCCTGTTATTCCGTCTCAGCTGCGGCTTCCAGTTCCGCAGCCAATTATGCCGTCTGCAGAGTCTCGCGGCCAGCACGCCCCGAAGACAAGCTGTTTGTTCTTCTGAAATGCAATCATATTTTGTTTTAACAGTAAAAGTCGTCTAAGTGACTTTGTTTTGACAAATCATTTGTGGCTTCGCTCCCCGCGATTAACAGCTCCCGCCGCAGCCGCCCGGGAGCCGCCACTTTAGGGGAGGCCCAGCGGATCTCTGTCTTTACACCCTGCCTGTCACATGGTATGATGCAGCCCGCATATGCCTGCGTATATATTTCTGCCCACGGGCTGGTATACAGATAGTGGGCTAGCGCTGGGCCCGATGTCCGTTGCCCGATAAGCAGGTGCGCCAAAGATTCCGCGCCAGCTGAGCCTGGCGGCCTGTCAGATCTGGTGGGCGTAACCTTTAATTCTCTGCTTCCTTGGCAACAGATAGAGCCGCCATCTGGCTGGACAGGAGGAAGGGCTGCGCGTGTTTGTGTGAGGACGCCACGGGCAGCGCCGGGCTGCTCACGCCCACATAGGCCGCCCATTAGAGACTACTCTCCCCGACCCATATGGTGGCATCAACAAACATGCACCGTCAGCACGGAAACCAGGCCCACAGCAAGGTTGCGGCAAACCTAGTTATTTTCAGTTAAGAACTTCATGACGAACACTTGCTGCCAGGAAGTCACACACCTCTACTGCGGTGGACTGGATCTATACACCAAAGCAAAGTGCTATTAGGAATTTTTGTATTGAAAGTTTGTTGGCCTCTTTTAATTTTAATTTACTTCCTAAAGATAACGTGCTACAGAATGGTAAATTTAGGAGACACGTTCAAACATGCCACGCTGCAGCTATCTACAAATTCGCCTTAACTGTTCTTGGTGTCAGACAGTATGACAGAATAATTGGTTCTGCCTCCCTGCTTCACCTGTCACCAATCAGGAGACATGACTCCAGAAACTGGGAAAACTGCATCTGATAGGAGGCCAAGGATTTAACAATGAGCTTTCTGTTGTCATAACAACCTCATCAGACTGCTTCCTGTTTCTCAACCCCAACCAAGCTAACTCTAACCTAGCCTTTGAAGTATCAAAGCATTATCTTGGCACTGAGCAAAAAACTTAACAACTGTGCAAAAGTCTTAGGCAGTCAAAGGAGATGTTTAAAGCTTTTTGTCTAAGCAGTAAGTGTATATGTGCTCAGAACAAAACACAATTTAACATTAGAACAAACGAAAATGAGCAGCGACATAACAAAAACTAACAAGAACTTCCTCCATTCTCCAAAAATGTACTGATATCTTCTTGGATGTTTAGATGAACCACTTCAGTTCCCAAGCCTCTCCTCAGGGCCGCCCCAGACATTCCATGTATTTGTTACAATTCACATCCAGCTCAATTAATTATTCAATTTAATTAGTTTACGAAAGTCAGTGAGGTATTGATTAATTACATTAGGTGGGAGATGGGACGAAATATGTGTTTATTGCATGACTGCCGCAAATACTGGGGTTAGTAAAGGTGACTTGGACTACCTAAGATTTTACCTAAGATCTCGTGCCAGTTTTCACTGACTCATCTAACTGTCCAAGACAATCCTGTGCTTATTCTCGTTTTTAAAATTTGATCACAGATGGCAAGCATAACACAGTTTCTGCTTTATGGGTCGTTAGCGGTTTGTGACAAAACAGTCAGTGTTTAGATTACCTGTCCAACAGGAATGTAGAATTAACAGAGGAGAAATAAAAACCTGTTTACATAACAGGCTTAAACGGTAAATAACACAGGTAATCCATACGCATGGGGCATGGTTTAATATACGGCACTTTATATACAAAACAAAGCCTAGAGCAATATGTTTCTCCGAAAGAACATGCCACCTGTAGTATACTATATAATGTCTGTGTGTCCATGCAGCTTTGCCCCTATTCTGTGTCTGTTTACTATCCAGCTACTTATCCTGGACAGGATTGCAGGGTTGTATTCCATTGTAGCCGGTGAACAAAACGTCTAAACGCCCAATTCTTCTAAACAAACATCCTGCACATCATTCTGGTCCTGTTGTGTCACAATATTTCAACTTCCAATTCCTCTGACAAGCTTTATGCATTAAACGTTTTCCTTTCATTTAAGTGCACTGATTTTAAATACTTCATTTCCCATTATATGGGTCTTCACGTATATCAGCTCAGACACGTATCTCTTATTTGCCTTTTTTATTTCCAAGCAGAGGACTGACACAGTTACCTCGTCATTAGCATTCAAGTGAAGCTGGGAGCTGTTGTAGCACATGGTCAGTTATTCATATTCTCCCGGCCTCCACCTGTTCCACGGTCCACTGGAGGGCAGCCAGTCCTATCAGGGGAGAACGGGACTGACTTCTGGATCCAAGCCATTGCATGTGCTGTCAGGCCATTATCAGTCATAGATATCACATGACAGATGGCTTCATATCAGGTGTTTAAACTGGCGCGCCGTGCCATCTGCTAAATGATTTAGGAAGTTAGGGCTTCTCTCGATGAATGAGGCGAGGCGATATCGACAAATGCTGTGACCTTCAAAGTTCCCAGCCTGTCTGACTTCATATAATATTTTTAAGGCCAAGAATACAGATATTTAGGTTGACTGATGACGAATGACGGCGGCGGCTTTATTTGAGAAAGCACTTCCGACGCGTCCCGACGCGCACGTCAACATTAACAATGGTTACTGTATGTCTATGAAACCTCAGTGGCGCACATGTGTAGTTTCTGATGCAGTAGCACATAACGCTAAGATGTTGTTTGTTGTAGTAAAATCTAGTAACCTGGTAGTTCAGGCTAATAATGAAAAACTGCAAAAAATGTTATTTCAATCTGAAACTGTGTAGGCCTCTACGTTCAGACAACAAATACATTTTGTTCCACCCTCTGGATTTAAGGAGGGTAGGCTATATTCTAAAGCAAGAAAAGGCACATTACATTTGTTTACAATTGAACCCTTCTAATATAAGAATTTAACATTATAAGAATATATATATATATAATAGGCATATAGTCTTATAATGTTACATTCTTTATATATATATATATATATATATATATATATATACTACATATATATATATATACTACATTACATAAAGTTAGAAATCTTTGAGGGTGCCTTTATTCATATTCATATTTAGATATATATAAATGCTAATAACAGTTTTCCAGACTGTGACTCAGAACAGGGGCGAAGCACCCCCAATATGAATAAAAGCACCCTCAAAGATTTCTAACTTTATGCTGTTTATGTGACGAGTAAAGTGTATCTTGCCTTGCTGGGCAGCTCTATGGGTGCTCAGCACCCCCAAAGCTCTGAACCTAGAATCGTCCCTGACTCAGAATGAGAATACTTTCACTTAAACGAGTTTCAGCTTTTTTGGTTCATTTAACGTGCAGCCCTCCATCTGTCTGGTGAAACTGTACAAAGTGCACGTTGGAAAAGCTGTCTTTTCCCTCCCTGCACGTTGGCTGCTGCTCGATCGCTTGAGCTGAGGGCATGTGACCGAGTCGCCGATTTGGATCGAGAGCGCCGCACCACGTGCCGCCGCGTTACGTAAAACCCCTCATAGTAATAAAACGCGTAAAATGTCGCCGTCGGGGTATAGTAAACTGATAAAGGGAATATTACTATGATCTGTAGTTACAACTACAGATCTAGTACGCTATAACATCTGTAGTTGCATAAATATAGATTGTACATGTAATCGAGAATACGTTTTATTACTAATAAGTAATAAGCCTTCGGTTTAAGAGGAATGGAAGATTAGTGGGTGAATGGGTAGGGTCATAAACTAATTGCGAATATAATACGGTGATAAGATTTTTAGCATTAGGCATATACGTTAATACAATCAGAATATGATAGGAACACTGAAGAAAATTATAATACGATCATTTTAGTAGGGGTGTCGTAACAACTAGGTGATGCCATTTTACGCCTAGGTGATGCGAAGAACCGGGTTGTTTCTAGAAGGAAAAAATGTAATGTGCAATGCAGGCCCTTTTATCATGGGTCACTCAGGCTAGTTTCCATTTGCAGCATTTCATGCGCTATGTCGCGTAAATAGACGGCAGGCAGCCGCCACCAGCGACTCCGCCCACCGGCCGACACGCCCATCGAGTGGGATACCTGACGGAGTTCGCTCTGCTGGTGCCGGGACGGCTCTCGCCTTCCGAGAAATTAAATTCTGGATGCTCGTCAGTATTATAATCAAACTGTATTGTGATCACAATAATTTTTCTTCGAGAAATACTTTTGCGCGTTTAAAAAATTTATGAAATCACGCAGGGAGAAAGACGAGAGTTATATAATACATACAATATTCCCCGAATAAACGCATGCCTCTGTTATTCCGCAAGTTTTCTTCTCTTCTCCGGTACGGTCTCTGAGATACATCGTACTCGCCGTCCTGGAGGCTCGGATTTGAGACCGTAAAAAACTACAAAAACTACGGCCGTAATCAAATAATGGAGATTAACAGACATAACTGAATACGGATCTTTGGGAATTACTAACAGTCTTCTGGGTAAGTGTGTTTAATTAGAATTTTTATCATTATTGAAAGGGAATTTTTCTAAAACATTCCATTTGCGTTTTCTATGCAAGGTATATAGCCTATGCTGTTTGGCAATGTATATGTACCCCTTTTTTGTAAATGTCTGAAGTCCGATAGCTGTGCTTTTCTGTACAGTTATGGAGGTTACATGTCTGATCTATATGTAGACTTATAGAAAATATGTTTTCGAATTTCCGCGATGTGGCAGATAATATTTAGAAAACTCGATTAAAAAAATTATTTTATGTTCTTCGCGTATTTGCGTGTGATGTTTATGTCTAGATGTTTTGTCACATAAACACATTCTCTCCCTGTTACAATGCGAACCTGCAACGTTCCTATCTACGACGACTTAGAAATCATCGCCCTATCAGTTTGTATGAAAAGACCGTCTCTACCCTCTAAACTTTTAAACACTGCAGCAACATTTAAGAATACCATTATTTTATTATTCTTGGAATTATGTAGATTTTTTTTGTTTTAGAATGGGAAGTAGGACGTCCTATTGATTGCAAATAGAATCGGAGATTTCAACGATGCAATTAAAGCGTAAGTGTCTTTCACGTGAATAGGGAGAAAAGACAGTACTCATCGTAAATCCATAGTTTATTTCTAACTTTAAATTCTCTACTTTCTTTTTAATGATAACTTTTTCACCATTTTTTCGAACAACCCCGGTAATGTTTATGTCAAAATAATTTTATTACGGTGGTGCCTATCCGATTTATCTCCTATTTTGTTTTCTCCCTTCCATTGTAGAAAGAGAAGGGACCCATTGGGGGTCATTATTGATGTCTGTGCATTAATTTTTCATATGAGCTCTGAAAAAAAAGAGAAGGGATTGAGCTATGGGAATATTTTCCTTTAACTCCCCTCGTGGGAAACATTCTTGGTTGGCAACGCTGAATGCTTTTCAGCCAAGTACAATACAGATGTTGGCTGGCCAGTCAAGACATTTCTCATTGGCTAAGTCCCCCAACAACAACTGACCCAAACTTAGGCAATCAAACCATAGTAGTCTTTATTATAATTATTGTTTATTAGTATTATATTTACGCACATTTTGACTAACATCGAAATGATTACTTTTATTCCCGACCGGTATCTAACTGGTCTAAATAGTCTAACTGCTGAGGATTTAATGTATGACTCCTGTATTGGTATAATTCTCATTTTGACTAGTTTGATTAGCCTTTCAAGACCATGTAATTTGTTATTGTAACCATACCCAGCTGGTGAACAGTCTGGTGAGGTCGATAATCATAATAATCACAATTTAACAGCTACATGATATAATTGAATAGATTGGAGATTTGCCTGACAAAAATGAAAAAAAAAAAACTTACGCGAATGAAGTTCTTCCACTTCCAGTTGCGTGTGTAATAAACATTTCTGTGAACTTTTGGAGTATAAAGTTAATGTTTATCATTTACTGGCAAATACAAGTCAAATGTTTTGCTTTTTTATTTGACTGTGCTGCAGTAAACTAGTCACCTTAATAACTGATGGAGATATTCATAGTTGATTATCATCTGTAAATTAGTTTTGCAGTACGTTAGATTGTTCCTGGAATAATAGTGAACAGCTGTTAATGAAGTCAAGTCATATGTCTCAGAGGTAACCTTGTTGCTGTCAACATTTACCAATGGCAGGCCTCTCGCTCAACATCCTGCAACTATACAGGCTTCATTTTCCAATCAGCTTCAGCCAGGTGGGTGTTTCATGAGCCAGGACCCCAAACCTGATTGGATGGCTGCTTCTAGAGTCTTTCCAGTCTTGTTCATTGGGTGCTTTTCAGCTGTGGAGAACTCAGCTTCCCTATAGGAATGAATCTTGTTTCTCCACAGCTTTTGACAGTATCATTGAAAGGGAAATATAACCTTATTTATTCATTTTAAATTAGATAGCTATGTGATTGCTACAAAAATACTGCCACATAATCAGTAATTGAGCACAGACAACCAGGCCTTTGTTAGACAGTACATCTGGAGGTATACTTACAATGTACTATAACTGTATTGATTAAATCAGATTCTGGTGGAGATTTTGGTCATTCTGTGTGAATTTTCGATCATTTCTTGGTGTTTCAGAGTTTTTTGGGGGTGGGGGAGGAGTTGTGGCTCTTTCAGAGGTCTGGGCAGTTATTTTTGGATACAACAGCCCTGCATCTGTTTTCAGGAATCACCAGTTGCGGCTGCAGTGAGTCTTTCCAGAAGGCAGTGGGCTGTCACATGACCACACAGTCCTGAGCCCCCATGCCTAAGAATGTGTTATAATATAGTCATATATGTAATGCCTCATTGTCCTTCTTGTCCATCGGTTTCTCTCTTCTGCCTCAGAGTATACGGTTCTATTCAGTTACATTTATAATAACGCAATGTCTTCTGACTAAGAGACACTCATTACTCCCCATTATGATTAATGAGTATTTTGCTTACAGGTATATCTGCCAAAACCATACCATTGAGAGGGCAGGATATCTCTATTCCAACTTTGCCTAAATCGACTGCTTGGTTTATATATTCCACACCCAGCCAGAATACCACCCCCTCCTGCTTTCCTTGCACATGTGCAGTGTTGGTTTATATATTCTTGGTTTATATATTCCACACCCAGCCAGAATACCACCCCCTCCTGCTTTCCTTGCACATGTGCAGTGTTGGTTTATATATTCTTGGTTTATATACTCCACACCCAGCCAGAATACCACCCCCTCCTGCTTTCCTTGCACATGTGCAGTGTTGTCACTCCACAGAAAAGATGACAAAAGGTGATGTGCATTGTTAAGTAAATTACATCTGTGTCAGAAGTTTGGGGGGGGGGGGGTATTTCTGCTCCTAGATCATCACCCATGTATGACGTGTCACAGATACCATGATCTCGACCGTTGCTATTCCTCCATGTGTCCCATCATCCCCATTTTCATGACTTTGATGTCACCAATAGTATGATAATTACTGTACAAAGACATATTGACTATCGCTCACTGTTTGGTTATGGAAGTTTTCAGTTATACTGACATTTCTTTTTGAAGAGTAGCAGCATGACCCATTAGATAACACTGCTGACTTAAACTAACCCTAACCCTAACACTGTTGACTTAAACTAACCCTAACCCTAACACTGCTGACTTAAACCTGCAAGCACCCAGCAAGAGGTTTGAGTCTCTACTCCTCTACTCTGCATATGTGGAGTTTGCACGTCTCTCCATGGTTCCTCCATGGACTCTGGTCTCCCATCCCTGATTCAAAGACGCAAATTTAGGCTAGCTGGTATCTCTCAAATGACCACAGAGTATGACTGTGTGTGAATGTTCCAGGTTAGGGTCAGGGTTAGCGTGTACTCCAACCTCTGCTGTGTGGAATAGATTCCAAATATCCTTGACCAGGATAAGGAGTTAGAAGTTCAATTGGGTGGATTTAAATATCTTAATAGATGGGGGAAAATAGCCAAGGTATAAGACAAGCTGGGTGTAAAAAATAGCTACGCAAATATCACCTTTTGTCCAGTTTTGTGAATAAAAACATGGTGAACATGTATGTCTTACTGAAGCTGCAATTTACATTTTTACAGTGATATTAAATACATAACATGAGTCAGACTTGATCATTTTCCTGTCTGATAATGAATGTATCTCATACTGAAACCCAGACTGAGATTAGCATTTAGAAGATGGATGGATGGATGATGGATTTCATTGCAGATAGTTTTTGTCTCATTGGCACAATCTGATAGAAAACAGTTAAGACAGTTTACAACAGTGTATGCAATTTATTGCATAAGTGCACCAAAAAAAAAAATTGTGGAATTGTACTTGATCATTTGCTATGTTGTTGCATGTATAGGATCTACATAACAACTATAAAGGTCCGTGAACTAGTAACCTCTTGTATTATGTGACACTTCATGTACAGCAAGCCTGCAAATACATTAAACGATCCCTTGAGTTAGATCCCATAACAACAAATGTCTATGTAAACAAAGGGGCTAGAAAGGATTACCCAATGAGGATGGCAGCAAGGGCTGTCTGCTGTTTTTTTGACTCAGTGCATGCCTGCACATTGCTCACAAGATGCGAGACATCGCAATGAGAATGAGGTCCATGTTGTCATGGAAACAATTGCAGATTAGTGTGCTCCCCAAGGTAGGTCAGAGCAAAATGAATTATTGTACAGTAGGCCTACTACTGATATTGACATACACCACTTGAGAGGCCAATAGGAGTTTGGGTACCTATCTGCCCGAGAGTTTGTATCTTCAGTGACACCCACGGTGTTTCCATCTTCAGTCCTGATTCAGATCCTCAGTTGACCAGAATTTCTACATTTGCTTCTAGACAGCCAGCAGAGTTTGTTGATAACAGCAGAAAAATAATTCCGCACCATTTATCCATCCATCCATCCATTTTCCAAACCGCTTATCCTACTGGGTCGCGGGGGGTCCGGAGCCTATCCCGGAAG
>JAABNY020000136.1:19821605-19838680 GCA_015164015.2 Brevimyrus niger
TTGTTAGACTCTGGTGTCGAACGCTGCGCCCGACTCGAGGTCAGGTGTGTCTTTGTAGAACACCACATCACACGTGCCCTGGCCAGATGAGGATGGGCTTGTTAGACTCTGGTGTCGAACGCTGCGCCCGACTCGAGGTCAGGTGTGTCTTTGTAGAACACCACATCACACGTGCGCTGGCCAGATGAGGATGTGGCTTGACGGTTTTGGCCACCACAAGTGCCGGGGGTTTGGCTGCCTGAGAAACTTCCGTCTGGCTGACCGGAAAGCGGGTGAATGCCGGTAATGAATGTTAAATGGTCGATATCTCTGCCGGTCTCTCCAGGTTGCGTTGAGAAGCCCTTCATCA
Source organism: Brevimyrus niger (assembly GCA_015164015.2). Taxonomy (NCBI): domain Eukaryota; kingdom Metazoa; phylum Chordata; class Actinopteri; order Osteoglossiformes; family Mormyridae; genus Brevimyrus; species Brevimyrus niger. The sequence continues at coordinate 19,821,955 of JAABNY020000136.1, forward strand.
TGCCAGACTCACCTGCCGACGTGAAGACTCAGCCCAGGGTGACTCCCCCCACAATGCCACCCCCTCCGGCAGCACAAGCGCCCCCCAGGACCAGCTCGTTAACGCCCCCGTCAGGTGAGCGTAAGACAAGCTCGTGAGGCCACGCAAACCGATTGTAAAACTCACCAGCTTACTTCCCGTTATAAATAATTAACGTTATCATACCGAAAATGAACTCATTAGCTAAGTAGCACTTTTACGATTCTCCACAGTTACCGATGTCAGCGGGCACTCCCCGACCACGTCGAACGGAGTCCCCTCTCCGCTGGGCGGCTTCACCACTCGTCCTTCCTCTTCCTCATCCTCCTCCTCGTCCTCCCCTTCCTCGTCTTCGTCGTCCGCGTCGGGCAGCCTGCAGCTCCCGTCGGTGTGCGGTGCGCGGCAGCTCAGCAAACTCAAGCGCTTCCTGATAACGCTGCAGCAGTTCGGCACCGACATCTCCCCAGAGATCGGCGAGAAGGTGCGCACGTTGGTGCTGGGCCTCGTGGTGAGTGTGAGCCTGTGCACCGACACGCTTATGCCGCACATTGGTGCTGGGCCTCGTGGTGAGTGTGAGCCTGTGCACCGACACGCTTATGCCGCACGTTGGTGCTGGGCCTCGTGGTGAGTGTGAGCCTGTGCACCGACACGCTTATGCCGCACGAGCGTCCCCTTGCTAGCTAATTGTGGGATCGACGTTTAACGTTGACTTTGTGTAAGTCCTGCCTCAGTTTTTATCTCTCTTCCATCTCATTGACTTTTTTACTCTTTAATTCTCCTTGTTAAAGTAAGTAATCAACACGGGCAGAGCCAAATCAAAGCTCAGGAGGCTATCAGACTCTCACAAGAAGCCAGTGCAATCTGGATGAACAGATGTAAGAGCAAAGGAAAAAACGGTCTCCGGAATCCGGGATGCGGCTGCAGATTTTAGCTGTATAGCTAATGATTTATTTAATGCATTAGATTTGCCGACCCGCTTGCATGTATATTTAGCAGACAGTTTTTCAAGGTTTCTGAATGTTTTAATCTGAAAAATTAACTGAAGGTGATAAAAGGACGTGACTGGTGATTTAAACATTGTCTGGATTCCTGTAAGGATTTGGGAGATTCCAGAAGGATTATCGTTTCCTTGGTGAAATGTCTGGTCACAGGTATTGGTTATAATCTGTTGTAGGCTGGCATTCACTTGTTAATAGGAATTCCAGTGTGAACGGTGGCTCTTTGGCCCAGTAATCACCTTACCCAGTGTTGTACATATTTAATGTCAGTCTTGCTCTTACTCTTTTTCAGAACTCTACTTTAACCATAGAGGAATTTCATTCCAAACTGCAAGAGGCCACAAACTTCCCCCTGAGACCATTTGTCGTGCCATTTCTGAAGGTATCCCAGAATCCAATGCTTATTTCTGAAGGTATCCCAGAATCTAATGCTTATTTCTGAAGGTATCCCAGAATCCAATGCTTATTTCTGAAGGTATCCCAGAATCCAATGCTTTTTTGAACTGAGTGCTGTACAGATGTGAATATTTCTTTTATTTAGTTACAAGAAATCCACAGCAATACATTTTAACAAGGCAAATAAATACTTTTTCTTTGTTTTCCAAAATACATGTGCTATGAAAGTGCAATTTTATTAGTATAAACATTGATATGTGGTTTATTTAAGCTTAATTAAACTCACTAAAGACTGTAGTAATACAGATGATTAATAGATTTATGTTAATGTATTACCACAGTTAATTACTCCAGTTAACTAATGGCATAATTTATTGTTAGTAATTAAACTGACAACTTTCTGTTATGCAATTAAATACCACACGAATGCCATATTTGTAATGGACTTATTCACTTGCCAAGACATCATATTAATGGTCAATATTCAAATAAACACATTGTCAGCCAAACCTACCTTATTAAATACATTGTAATAATGATAATGGACCTATTTGGAAGAAATACAGTCTTTTCTAATATGTTGGCACCTGTCTAATCGAGAGTAACACTGACGTCACTAATGTGGCAAGTGCTATTCATAACTTGAAATTGTCTTACTGATGTTGTTCAGAATACGGGATGTACTTATAATATATGTATATTTTCGCTGCACGCATAAATACTGCTTCCCTACCCAACCCAAAAACACCTCTGCTGCTCTTCCCGTAGCTAGCCAGGCTAATTGTCTTTCCCATAAAGAGACAGCAGATGTGTCTTATTAAAATAATACGTCACAGATGTTAGAGTCCTGCCTCATTCGAAGAGAAGCAAATACAACAATGATGTGCCTCTTACTGTGTCGTCCCCAAAGTTACTCAGTATATTCCTGGTGTCACGTGTCCCCGTCCGCTCGCCGAAGCATTGCGTAATGCCGCCTCAGCGTTTAAGTCATGCGCTTTTACCATCAAGGTCAGGGATTCAAATGAAACCGTGCCGAGAGGTAAACATGCTAACCTTGTGTTAGTTAGGTCTCCGCCCTTGTGTGAGTGGACGCGCTAAGGTGAGCACCTCTCTCTTATTGCTGTAGAAAGTTCCAGGCTACCCTCAGCAGCAAATATGGCTCCCATTAGGGTCAGGCTGGCAGCTGAAGGAGCCAGAGCATGCCGGCTCCTCTCTCTCCCATCTTCTCCACCATATGGCCGTTTTTCTCAGGGCCTCAGCGGGGTCGGAATTAAAGATCGCTCCCAACTTTTAGTGCCATTTCTATCTTTCCCCGGGAGTGTTTTACAACAGAATGCTGCGCACTCACGGTGCCGCAGAGCTCAGCCAGGCCCGTATGCTCTTGGTTTGGTTAGGCTACTGCGACCTGCAGAGCCACACTATAGCAACACGGTGCCTTCAATTTCATCATTCCTCAGGAACTGACCTGGAGCCTGAATCTGAGTGAGCTGAGTCTGAGTCTGAATCTCAGTGAGCTGAATCTCAGTGAACTGAGTCTGAGTCTCAGTGAGCTGAATGGCGCCCTTGATTGACCTAGACAGGCAGATGTTGAATGAGAACATAAATGTGGACCAGAGGAAGAGGCCAAAGGACAGAATTGAGAACCACTGCCTTATCCATCCATCCATGCATCCATCCGTCAATCCATCAATCTCCTAGCAGTTTATCTGGGTTAGGGTTGTGGGATGCCTGAAAACTGCAGTATTTGTAAAAGTCTTATTTTAGGGTGGTATATTGCTAAATTGTGCATTCCTCTTATCTTATACAATTATCACACCTCCTTATTTAAAATAATTAAAGCTGCAAGATATGAGCTAGCTATGAATATGAGCTAAGTGTATTTGCCCAGATGTACACTGGCGACATCAGCGCAAACGCGTAGCAACGTTAGCGGCTTCTCCAGCTGTAGCTCCGTCCTGGTCCAGCTCGGCCATGTCCTGTGGTTAATGAAAACCCAGCGAGCACAAAGCACACTGGGGTTAAAGTTCTCCCCGTGTCACACTGGTGTTTCAGGGAAGCCGCACGCGCACCGCAGGACAGATGGCGTGTGTTTGTTAATGGCGTGCTTTTAATTGCGCCGTGAGCGGGGTAAAACCGGTGAGTAAACACTTAAACGAGCAATTCGGGCATCTGCTGACAAGATGGCGACGACCTCATTACCCCACCTCCACCTTATTTAGACTCGGCTCTGAAATTCAAATAATTTTGTCTGCAGTTTCAATTATGGTCTAATGATGGGTTTAGAAACAAATAGACTATATAAAAGACCAAATATCGTGCTTATGTAAATGTATAATGCAAAGATATATATGCTTGGTGTTGCTGCATTAATGAAGTCTATCTATCTATCTATCTATCTATCTATCTATCTATCTATCTATCTATCTATCTATCTATCTATCTATCTATCTATGTGTGCATGTAGAAGAATGATGAAACTTCTTTTGAATGAGGCTGAATATAAATTGCTAAAATCATTGTCCATATACATTTTACAGTGAACCGTGAATGATAAGATCATATCAGGGATGTGACGTGTTGGCGGCAGCAGCCGGAGTCTAGCGTGTCTTTGGCTCCCTCTGCAGGCCAATCTTCCTCTGCTGCAACACGAGCTGCTTCACTGCGCCCGGGTGGCCAAACAGAACCCAGCCCAGTACCTGGCCCAGCATGATCACGTGCTGCTCGACAGCAGAACCGCTTCGCCCATGGACTCTTCTGAGCTGATATGTGGTGTCAATAGGAACAGCAAGAAGAGGCCCCCGGACAGGTGAGGGCACCTCCCTGTTTTCAGGCTCTGTGGCGCCTCTGTGTTCTTCTATGCTGCGTGATTCACTATTAAAATACATCATTTCAACATATTATTACCCTCACATTTGCTCGAGCACATATCATGCATGCATTTTATTACATAAAATAATAAATTAACCAAGGGAATCTCCAAAGGAAGAAATGAAAAGTATCAAAAGAAGAAACATTATCAAAAACACCGTAACAAAACAGATTAACAGATTTTAGTAAACTGCTGAAAAGAACAGACATGATGTCAGAGATCCTCTTGTGCTGCTCTGGCCATAGAGTGTAATCAGGGGGTGTCTAATACATTGCCCCTTTTTCTTATCCACAGAACCAAAGAGAATGGTCCTAATCGGGAGTCCCTGGGCCCCCCTGGAAAGAGGCGGTGCACAATTAGCCCCTACCAGCCAAATGGCATGTCACACCCCACGCCTCCCCCTCAGCAAGCCTGTTTGGAGAGCACAGCTGTCAGTCATCAGCAGAGGGGTTCCCATAGGCCGGCCGGCTGCCGGGAGCTCAGGGAACGAGCCAGACCATCCAGTAAGCATGCCGGGGGTCGAGGGAAGGCCAGTGTCACCCCTTACATTCGGGCAACATAACGGAAACACCTTTATATAATATATAATCCTCAGAACTATGACGAATAAAACAACTCATATATACAGTGCTGTGCAAAAGTCTTTGAGATGATGAGTTGATGCTCAAATGATCTTCATGTTGGTGTAAAACTATGACATGATGTCTGTCAAAGTGTGTCAGCGTAGCCACTTAAGTCACCCACTATTCACAACACCATCCTATTAACACGTGTTTTTTGACCCGACCGGTACCCCACCTTACTAATCAATACCTCACTGACTTTCGTAAACTAATTAAATTGAATAATTAATTGAGCTGGATGTGAAGTGTAACAAATACATGGACTGTCTGTGGTGCCCCTGAGGAGAGGCTTGGGAACTGAAGTGGTTCATCTAAACATCCAAGAAGATATCAGTACATTTTTGGAGAATGGAGGAAGTTCTTGTTAGTTTTTGTTATGTCGCTGCTCATTTTCGTTTGTTCTAATGTTAAATTGTGTTTTGTTCTGAGCACATATACACTTACTGCTTAGACAAAAAGCTTTAAACATCTCCTTTGACTGCTCTACTTTTGCACAGTGCTGTAAATATCCCTGCCACCCATAGCAGCTTAAGCCGTTAGAAGATGGATAGATTTATAAATATCAGGCAGTCAGAATGTGTACTGCAATTAATAGATCTGTGAGTATGACAGACAGTTGTCATGATGTAACGTATAAATGCAGGTGTTTTTCCAAATGGCCTGGGCTGAACTTCACTTGATCCTAGAGCCTAGGGAACCTGCAACCAGAGCCGGTCTGAATCTTGTTTGAGAAAAGAAGAAAGCAAGCAAAAAGTGTGCAGCCATGAGTCCCCGCTTCCCCCTTTGTAATTGGGTTCTGCTGGCCCAGTGCAGACAGCCTGGGCATGTAAGCATTGAGGAATAGAGTCGGGGGGGTTGTTGCGGCACACAGACCTGGCGTGGGGATTATAATGAGCTTATTCGCTGCAGCTGTACCGATTCTGCATTCTCGGTGACAGGGATGGTCGGGGGACGACAGGAGGGGGCCATCGATCACCGGCTCACTGACAGGGAGTGGGCAGACGAGTGGAGGCACCTTGACCATGTAAGAAACAAAACTCCATTTTCATTAGCAAGTCCCTTGCGGTCTACGCGTTAACCACAATACGTGGGCCCCTGCCCAGGGAGTGCACACTCTACACGGATCCTGAAGGCGGGCTATTCGTTCATCACTTAATTGAAGAATTCCCACAGACTTACAGATAACTATTTCTGCCTGGTACGCTGTTGGATCGTGTGCGTGTTGGCGTAGCTGGCAAGGGTTTGAATCACCATGAGGTGTCTGTAAGAACAGGAGGACATGGAAGCGTTAAGGTTCAGGTTTCTTATAAATATGTACCGAAAGTAACCTTAAATATGCAGTGAATGACATCAATTATATCACCATGCAGTGGAAAGTAGCTTTATGGTGGTTTTTCTTCCCATTTCAATCAATTCCCACATGACAATATGCCAACTGACCATCCATATTCTTGTTACAGTAGCGTGTTCCACTCACTGAGTTCGATCAAGTTAGGGAGCCTCATTCTGTTACAGTGCTCTGCTACAGAGCCACTAAACTTACGCTGTGAATATCGCCTAGGGTGTCTTACAGCCTTCAGCCAGCACTGCTTAACGGAGTTACAAAGTTTTATTGTATCATGCTTCACTAAAATAGTGATCTTCTTTGTAGTATCCGCTAAATTACCAAGCTTCATTATGTAATCACGCTTCACTAAATTAGCAAAATTCTTTACAATGTAAGAATTGCAACAAAGTTAGCAGGATTGATTATGTCGGCATGTTTCACCACGTTTCACCACGTTTCACCACGTTTTTCGTAGGATCACGTTCCACTAAGTTAATGAGTATAGGTGATTCTGGGCTTTTCTGCAGTGGATACATGATGAGAGCCCAACCTAGTGCATATTTGGACGGGTGTCCATGTTGAAATATTACAAATATCATGGTATTGAGTCTTCTTAAAGCGCCGCATGGGAAATTCCTTCACCACAACAGTCCTACAATCAGGTATAGGATGGATAGATATTCAAAGGGATTTTTGTTCTGACCAGTAGGGGATACAGTTGCAACCCGGAGGTAATGAGCTCGTTGCCCTTCGCAGCTGCTGAACTGCATCAGGGACATGGTGGATCGAACCCGGTACTCGCTGACCGTGCTGCGGCGCTGCCAGGAGGCCGACCGCGAGGTGCTCAGCTACTGGGTCCGGCGCTGCAGTGACATGGAGGACCCCAAGAAGAGCAGCGCTAGCGGTCAATCGCCAGGGGTGACATCAGGGGACCAGAACACCACCTCACCCGGTACTGCGAAATGTCTGGGATTTGAATGCATCGTAACCATTAAATACAGTCCAATATAGGAAACCATCAGTTTCCCTCTTCTCCAAGCATCATAGTAGCCCTTTGTATTGACCACATATTGCAAGATACCGATACGCTTTTTAAGTTATACAGTTTACATTTATTTGTCTAAAGCAGTGACAGACGTAAGAAGGTTTCACATGCGAAGGAGCCGGTTATCTTTAGCATTGCGGGTCGACATGCTGCATGAGTGCAATGTCTGTGTGCCAGTGTGATTTTAATTCCCTGTTTTTCACTTCTTAGAGACTCACAGACAGTTGCCCCAAAGACACATACCAGACAGTATGCCTGAGGAGATCTGGAAAAAAGCAGGTGAGACATCCAAGCATTTGTACCTTTCAGGGTTTCTACACATATAAGGCAGGTGATGCCACTAATTGGTTGAAAATTATATCAAATATTATATCAACATTACATTTAATGTGTAATTTCATATATAATTTTACTTGAATTTTCAATCCATTACATCATGCAATGCAAATTAAAATCCTGTTTTCTGAATTTTTTGAACGTCACTGTTCCCTGGAATAGCCACAGGCACTGTAAGAAATGCAAAAAATGCCCACATATTTTCACATAAATATTTATATTGTGAGTCTGGCACGAACTGACGTGACCCCGGTGTGGAAACGGCCCCCGCAGAGGAGGCCGTGAACGAGGTCAAGAAGCAGGCCATGCAGGAGCTGCAGAGCGCCGTCTCCGAGGCGGAGCGCAGGGCCCAGGACATGATCCGTACGGAGCGGGCCCGCATGGAGCGCACTGTGGCTGAAGCCAGGCGCCGGGCCACCGAGGACCTGCTCTCTGTCATCAACCAGCAGGAGGACTCCACCGAGGTCAGGAGCCCCCAGGCCGCGTCGCCTCACCGAGTGACTGCATTCAGGGCCGGACTGGGATTATGAATTGGCCTGGACTTTTACCCAGACAAACTCACCGTGCATAAATACCCATGAAACGTTTTGATCATCTGGGGCAGATCTCATGATAAATTTTGCCCATTGGCGGGGCGGGGTGGGGGGTGGGGGTATGACGGATAGCCAGTCCAAGCCTGATTGGATCAATGATGCTTTGTGACAATTGCACAGAAGTTTGTGAATAGTGCATAAAAATAAGGCAGGTTCCAGTAAAGATAACGATATAATAATAGTTTTAAAAAAAGAGTAATTATGGCTGCCTGCCACTGAGAATTTGGCACTGGTGACTCAGACTGAGGATTCCTGAGAAATGTTGTGTGTATGGTCACCTAATAATAATCATAATCTGAATAAATATCTATATCATTTTAAATTGATCATTTAAATGTTACTTTTTAGATAAGAAAAAATATGTGAATTATGAAAGGCTGGAGCTTTTAGTTACCATGTTCCAGCTGCAGAACACACTATATCCCTGTACCTGCCGTTTTGACCATGCACTTCTGTTATGAATCCTTTTATATAAAGAATACATTTTCTTTCGGTTTTAGTTCACGCGCATTCACGCGTGTCTCTCTGCTGCCCCCTCCACAGAGCTGCTGGAACTGCGGGCGAAAGGCCAGCGAGACATGCAGCGGCTGCAGCACGGCCAGGTACTGCGGCTCCTTCTGCCAGCACAAAGACTGGGAGAAGCACCACCAGGTGTGTGGTCAGACCCCGGCAGCCCCCCCGCAGGGCGACCCACGGCCTGCAGCTGGCTCCTCCGCCAGCACCACCCCCCAGGAGGACCTTCCGACTGCGCCCACATCTGGCCCTGACACGCCCCCGACCGCTGACACCTCCCCACACTAGCATGCCCCCTGCCCCCCCTTCCTGAAACCCATCTGTAAAGCCTGTTTTTTGGAGTAGTGCAAGTAAGGAGAAGGCCAGTACTGAGCAGAGGTAGAAAGTTCAGGTTCAGAAAGTGCGAATCAACCAGCTAGATGAGTATGAAGCATCAGAGTCACAGATCCCTCAAACGGTTGGTTGAAACATAATCTTGGTCTGAATTTGTGTTTTGCGAACCTTAATGTTCCTCCTCTGGTAATGAGTCATATTGACTTTCGATTTTGAAAAGTTGCTATTTTGTGTTTATTATTGTTGCACTGCTCAGTTTCTATCAATACAAGTATTGTTGCTGTTTACTATGGTTCCCATTCTATTGTTGCTGTTTACTATGGTTCCCATTCTTGTAAACGAATGTGCAGGAAGCTGCACAACAACACATTTGTCCTCCAATGGTTCTTCTCTATTTCCTTGGCTTAATACTCAACCTTTATTTACAGTAGATAAGAAAAGCTCTCCTAGCTGGTAAAAAACCCATTTCAAAAATAATGAATGGATGGCTGGTTTTGAACAGGAAGAAGACTGAAAGGAATTTGAGAGCACAAATGCTTCAGTTTGAGAAATGCAAAACACACCTATTAAACACGGCAGCCATTTTATACTATGATACCACAATATTGCCAGTTCTGCAAAATGAACTAAGAGGTCGGAGATTTCAGAAGAAAAAGAATCAATTTAGAAATACATACAACCAATTCATGAGTGACCGTGTTCCTTTTCTTCCCCTGCATTCCATCTTTACTTACCGATTTAGCATTGTAGTACTATAATGCAGTTATGCTGTGTATAATATCCAGTGGTAAATGATTATATGTACTTGTAGCTTATCTACACCCCCTACGTTTGTTAAGACTTACAGCTGCTTTTCCATATGTGTGGGACATGTTGGTGTCAAGAAGAAAACCCCTCAAAGCTGCTTCTTCAGTCTGCTTATACATTATGTTGAACCAAGCCTTGATGCTTTTCAGAAGATGTAATAAAACTGATGGTAGTTTCAAACAGGGGCCCAACCACAACAGAACAGAGGTGTCGATGTCAGCTGTATTATGAAAGAGCGAAAATGGAGAGGTCAGCCAAAGAAAGAACAGACAGAATAAGAATTTTAAGTCATAATGTATCTATGTCTACTCTCAAGATCAATGCAAACCACAAAGTATGTCCATGTTTAATAAAAACATGAGCTCTTTCCTGTAAGGACAAAGTCAAGCTGCCTAATATGAGAAAGTGAGGGTGATTCTCTGAGCAGCAGTAGCTCAAAAGAAGGCAACTACAAGCAGTTTATACATTGCAGAGCTTCATTGATCATCTCTACAGACTCTGGTGCTACAACATGTGTGTTGACTTAAAAGAAATGGTGTGACCTTGTAGCAGCTTTGAACAGTCTTACCAGTGAGACCTTCTCTTCCAGGTTCTTCATGTCTCGAAGGGTTCAGATTCAAATATTGTCATAAAATGTTTTCAATAACAGTCTAGACATGGGGGGAATGATCCTACTTCAGCTGCACACAGGGAAAGAATATTAATGACGTGTAGCTATCTCTACCTGTCCTGTTTAAACTCCAAAGTCTTTAATGGTAAAATGTTTTACTCTACCTCTGATATGATTTAATAGCACTTGTCAAAGCACATGGATGATCTAATTAAACCAAATGGGCACAAGAGAACAGGAAAACCAAATCCATACCGCTTCTCAGTAACAATGCAAACCTCACAGCCCTAATGATAATAAAGGGTGAAGAACAGGTTTTCTTTATGCTGGTTATTTGTACAGACCCAGTGAAATGTTTAATTTGTTGGTCAAATCCATTTTAAAATAGGGTGAGATGACCTCCTGCATTTGCATGATAAAATTCCCCTTATGTTTTTTTGGTTAGGAGAGGGGAACCTCTTAGTAAACTGTGTGTGAAAAAAGATTCATGATTCATTTTCTAAATGAAGTTAACATTGATTAACAATAAACATACAAACAATATGCCATGGGGAAAATTTACTGGCAAATTTTCGAGTAATAGCAGGAAAATGATGATAGATTCTAGGCAAATTCTTTAAGTAATAACCATTCTGTAAACCTTTCACTAAATGAAAATATTGTGCAATACTTAATTGACATGTACCAGATGATAATTATAAACTGTATGCTTTGTGAGCACACGTCAGACATTTTGAGACCCCTGTGTCACAAATGTGTTTGTTCTTTTCTATTAGACTGTAATGTATGTTCTGTACAATTTTCAGTCTTGAAAGTTGCATTCAGGTGTCGCTGTACTTCGTACATTGTATTAAACGTATGCTGATCTCTATACAAGCTACTGTGGTCCTAATTGTATTATTTTGTTAGGTATTTTCTATTTTATGACAATTACAATTATCAGTTTATTCTGCAAGCTCTTCCTTAAGATGATGCATTGTGACTGTTCTATCCACTACTCTAATCATGCTCTAAATGTGCTAATACTTTTAATCCTGTGATTTTCTCACAGGGGGTGGCATGGTGGTGCAGTGGTTAGCACTGTTGCCTCACACCTCTAGGACCCAGGTTCGAGTTTCCGCCCGGGTTACATGTGTGTGGAGTTTGCATGTTCTCCCCGTGCCATCGTGGGGTTTCCTCCAGGTACTCCGATTTCCCCCCACAGTCCAAAGACTGCTGAGGCTGATTGGAGTTGCTAAATTGCCCATAGGTGTGCATGTGTGAGTGATTGGTGTGTGAGTGTGCCCTGCGATAGGCTGGCCCCCTGTCCAGGGTTGTTCCCTGCCTCGTGCCCGTTGCTTCCGGGATAGGCTCCAGACCCCCCGCGACCCAGTGGGATAAGCGGTTTGGAAAAAGGATGGATGGCTGGATTTTCTCACAACATAAACGAGCCATAGGATAACTGAGGTGGGCCTGAGTGGTAGGCCTACCACTCAAGTAAAAGTAAACAAGCCTGTGTAAGTAAAAAGTAGGCAACTGCATTGATATCTAATAATTGATCTTACAAAAAACCTATCCTTTTAAATTCACTCTTCGATACGGAAAGAGAGTCGCATTTTTTCTTTATACTCAGGAAAGGCGGTGAATCTTGCCGAGCTTGCTAACCTGGATTAGCAAAACAACGTTATTTTTTGTGGAAAAGAAAAATCGATCTAGGGGGCATCAATAATGAATTATGAATATTTTGTTAACAGGCACTTCTAGGCCTATAAGTGACGAATGAGCACTCATGACGAAACAAAAGTGCATTATAGCTGCGCTATCAAATCCACCTGTTTTTGAGCAGATCCAGGCTACTAAGCATATCACAACATAATAAGTTACCGTATTAAGATACCGTAAAAAGGACGTGCCATCAATTGGAGCATTTTATATTTCCCACTTTTTCCTGTGTAACGCAGCGCCCCCAGGCGATATTTTATCAGCAGGTGTTTCTATATATCATCCGTCCCCAGGATTTTGAAGTCCTGCACGGTGAACGGTAACATCCCATAATTTCTGGCGGCCCACCGGGAAAATGCCCGGTTTGCCAGGTAGACACTCTAAGCCTGTTAATTCCCTTATATTTGATATGAATTTAAAACCTACATTGTAATCGATGAAAATGAAAACTGTTTTTTTTTTCCAATTAACACCTTTACGTTTGTATCTTGATCACGACTCCTAATTAATATCCGATGTAATCGGAAGCTTGTCGAATCGCCAGCAGCTTTAGTAAAAAAATAAAAAAACCCTTAGTTGTACGGCATAAACAGCCCTTGCAGGCCGAATCGGGCGGGACCATGTAGTCCTGACCTCCATCGCACGGATACCCGGATTCAGCAGTAAATACGAGCGCCGCCGGGTCTGGCCGCTAGTGCTGTCCTGAGGCTGCGGAGGTCCGCTGCTGGTTGGTGAGGGGGTGGTCCTGTGTCTATCGCCGAACTGGCAGGTCTATCTGCAAAAGTTTTTGGTTTTAAAATTAACCAAAGCAAGCTGTATGCGGATAGGCAATTTGGTCAAATATTTATCCTGAGCCACACAATTAGCTTTTTCAAAGTTAACCTGAAGTAATAACACCAAAAGTGTCGGCCAGCAGTGGACGCGGAGAGGAAGGACCAGCTGCTGGCCTGGAAGCCGGGAGAATCCGTGCGGCTTCAAACTGTCGCCGTAAACGCATATGCAAATCACAATTATATTCAGCGATAGACATTTTTGACATAGATAGAACATATATATCCGACAAGACTGAAAACGAGAAGACGTGTTTACTGTGGCTTTTAGGCGAGATGGGCGATCATTGCTAACAAGTGGTTTTATTCCCTACGCTTGTCAGCTGCGGCGTGGTGCAACACGTTTAACTAGCGTGTTTTGTTGGTTTTTATCACATAGCAAACTGAAATTGCCCCACAGACCTGCAATGAGACGTTTCGTTGCTCAGAAAGATTTTTCCAATGTTTCATCAGTTGTAGGGCACAGAAGTGTACGCTTATGATGTTGTGTGTTATTGCATGAAAGCGAACCGTTAGATGTACGTTTTACCAAGTGCTGTGGATGGTTTTTGGTTGCTATCTTGATGTTATCGGGTACTTTTTTCTTTTAAAGTGGAAAAATGGAGCTGTCAAAAAGAAGAATCTACAACAAGCATCTCGAGCCCGCAAGGCCGCTCCGGCGCTTGAACATCGATCCGGGTAAATTACGAGTTTACTAGGCAAATCTTGCCTTGAAATTTTTATATTTGCTCAAATATAGGAAAATACTGACTGGTTTTATTAATCATGGCTTGTCCGTCGGAAATAATGTAAGAAGATTACTAAAATTTCTCTGCCATTTGCGCTAGTTTAAATAACACGTTCATTGCTATTGTGTCACTCTCGCGTCTGTTTTTTTCTGCTTTGGCTTTTTGCTTTGGGTTTCCAGTCTCAGGAAAAGCCTTTGCTGGATCAGCCAACATGGGAGGCATATAGATTTTGCCCACTCTGCAGGTGTGGCGTTTCCAGTTGAAAAGAGTAGATCCAGTGTATCTGTAACGGCTGGTGCCTGTTCATTCATGTCGGTGTACATTGTTAGGTGCTTGTGTTACTGGAGTTATTCTGAAAGTCACTGAGAGCAGTAGAGGGCTGGATGGGTTTCAGTCAGAAAGTTTCTGCGTTCAGGATTTCATTATGCGCTGGGAATGATGCTGCATTCAATGCTTTGACATTTTAGTATCACAGATGAATAGTATGATGTTTGATAGTGTTAAAGATATTAAAGGACAGCTTCACTGGGGTTTAAATATGATGTATGAGTTTAGCTTGTTGGAGGATACAGGAGTTCAGGTTTGAATATGTCCGGGTCATATGAACACAGGGCTGTTTATGTGTATTTAAGAAACATAAAAGCCAAGTATAGTTTAATCACCATGGCAGCCGTTCTGTGTTGACTCTTCATAATTTGTCATTAGTATATTAATCCTGCCTTTATTCCCCAATCTAGAACCGCGAAGAAATGGAGAAATTGAAAGAATGCCATATCCTCACATAAAGGAGAAGCCAGTATGTTTTTATCTGTTAGTACGGTATATTAAACCATCAGTGTATTCTGGTCTTTCACAGGTCTATAGAATTTAAAACTGCCTGTAATTTAGAATCAAAATGATTTTAAGCAGCTTTTTCAATATTAAAACATGCAGTTTTAGGTATTTTAAGTGTTCTCTGTGTTTTTAGGAACTATAGGGTTTGGTTGCGTATTAACAGGTTTTCCTGTTGGACAGGTGAATGGCATTAGGGTGGATCAGTTTTATCAAATTATCCATCTTCACACACAGAAAAAACAACCTAAAAAAGGCAAGTGCTTCTACAGAACTTATTACCTTTTTGGGTTTTTTTAAGAATTAAAACACCCTAGTTAGAAAACGCACACATTAATGTAAAATTAATACATTAACTTTTTGTCAACTGATAGCAAGTATGCCATTTTAGCATAGAGATTGTTATACAATGTCAAAACCTAGTACACACACTGAAATCCCCAGTATCACCACACTGTTTATGCATTGATTTATATTATAGGACTTGAATATTCTCCAGTGACTTTCACTTGAATTTTCAAAAATTTTATATATATATATATATAAAAAATATTATATGGATTTTTTTTGTCACACATTAGCATTTCTTCAGTCACTGGGGAATAAAGACGTAATACATTATTCAAAGGGGAATATGTTACTGCAGAATTATCTGGGGCTATTTATCTCTACACTGTCACATTATAATGAAAATATGGTTGTGTGCCTGGCTATAGGAATCTTATTTTGCATGTCAGCGTTCAGTACTCTCCAGTGAGCATGCTCACTACAGCTGGGGTTTGTGTGTAACAGAGGCAAAAATAACAAATTGGCTTCATGCTCAAATTTTCTTTTGCCTGATTATTGTATTCCCTGGCTTTCAGGGAATACATATGGTAGTAGCACCAGTAGTAGTACAGTTCTTGCTTTTATGTCACAGAAAATTTTGTCCTTATTGCAAAAGAGAAATGTATTATAAATATTTAAACATATAAAACTGATATTTTCAAATAGACATAGACATACAGCAAGGAATAAAAGAAATCACCTAATTTGTGGAGAAAGGCTGTGCGAATTCTCATATAATTGAAATGTGCAGTAAATGAATGTGTACGTTCAGATCTACATCTCCCAACAAAGACTCACAGCATTCATATAGACATATTATTTAACTATTACTTTGCCAGACGGTCCATCCAGTTCTACTAGAAGTAGTGAGGTGAGGGACAAGTATGGCTTAGACCAGTGGTGGGCAGTCCCCCAGAAAGGGCCACTGTGTGGCTGGTTTTCGCTGGGACTCCATAATTGGATTACTAATTAGATTACTGATTGGCTGAAGAGTCCTCACACCTGGGTTTGAACAGCTGACCTAAAGGTTACCTCAAAAGCCTGCATACACACTGACCCTTTGCGGATAAGACTGCCCACCACTGGCTGACAGACAGACCACAAGAGAGACTGTCGGGAATATAGAGCTGCCATTTCTGAAACCACCAAATCTAGTTCTGTTGCCTTTTCTTTGATCACAGAAATGATCGGCTGTGTATGAACAGTTTTGGCTCTTAAGATGTCAAATCTCAGTGTCAGGTATTCTGAAGCATAATATCGTTTTTCTGTCTCTCTAGAAAGAATCTGCTATAGCAGGGAATTTCTGATTAAGCTCGCCAGCTCGCCTGTCGCGAAAAGAAAACCCGACTTCTTACCAGAACATCCGGTAGTTCTGGATAAACCGGTGAGTTTTCACTGTATTTTACTTCTGAATGAGCTAGTTTCCTTTTTTTAGACAACACCTACACAAGTGGAACATGCATATTTTATTATACGGGACGTAACAAATATAAAACTTAAAAACATAAATGAACCTTTAATTTCAGTCACCCATGCAATTAAAATATTTTTTTCTTAGTTCATAAGTAACTGACACACTTGTTAATCTTACACCTCTTGTTTTTCATTGGATAGGAATGCATGCCAAAGAAATGTAATGTATTGGTACAAATGTTTCTGTTCTCCTCCATCCAGCATGTTACCAAATGATGACATATTACCGTATTTCCCCTATAGAGAGAGAATGATGTGTCAATGTTATTTCTGTAATGGAACCTTCAAGTACAAGATGACATGTAAGTAGTGTGTACTATGACGTTTTCTTGCTGTAATGTGTACGACTTAATCCAGTCTATATTCCT
>JAABNY020000136.1:19851827-19870196 GCA_015164015.2 Brevimyrus niger
AAGAGACCAGGTGAAGCATTAGCAGGGGGAAATAAAGCGGCACAAAAAAATAAAACTTGTTTCCTGGCTTTTCTGATCTTCAAAATTTGTGCACTAATTCCTCCTCCCAGGCTTACCTGCCTCCCTCAACACAGATTATAGAAATAATTCTTTAAAACGCTATACATTTTACCTGTGAGATCAGAAATTTACAATCATTCATGATATGGTCACAAATCAGTGCAAAAAAAAAAAAAAAAAAAAAAACCCCAAAACAGAAATACACAGGAACGTAGAAAAAGAATGAGTGAACCAAGGTCCTGGATGAAGATGGGTAAACAAAAGGAGTGTTTCCAAGCGCAAGTTCACTTGTATTGAGTGATGAAAACTATCTGTGTCAGAAAGGAGGTGAGCCTGCAGTAGTGGTCCTGGGTTTCTCTCGCTCTGTAGCTACGGTGACGCCCTAGTCTGGCATATATGGACGGAGATGATCGTCTATCCCCCCCACGCCCCAGCACGTCAGCTGGTCCTGTGGCAGGTAGAGGCAGATGCTGCACAACTTGAAGACTGTAGCCTTGGTTTTTGGAGTCTGTTTCAAAGGAAGATTACATACAAGAATCATTAATGTGATGACTGTGCGGCTTATACGAGATTAATCGCACATTCCGCTTCTCCACATACTGTCGATACGACTGGTTTGAGCAATGAAAATTGCTTAATTGTTTTTAATCTTGAACTCATTTTGCTGAAAATGAATGTCTTAACTATACCTTTAGAAGAAAAGTTTTTTTTGCATCATTTACAGACTTTATAGACAGTAAATTGCTTTGATTTATATGATAGTTTATATAGGTTTATATGATAGTTTCCCATAATAGAAACTAATGAAAGCCAAATCTAGATATACATCATGACAAACTTGCCTGTAAGTGCTGTCTGTCCATAAAGAGGAACATAGACTGACTAGGGTTGTTCATCACCATTCCAGCCTTGTCCTTTCGACTCACAGCATGCAAGAATTGCTTCTCATAGTCGCCGTGATGAAATTCAAACTTGACCTGCATATAAAAGTAGGGTTGAAAGCTAAAAGAACTTCGGGGTCTATCAAATGACAATTTAATAAACAAGCTAACTGACAACTTTTGAAACTGAAGATCAGCTGAAGGGTTTTCGGTTAAAAAGCATCACCTGAACAGGCCTAAAGGACTCATCACCAGATCCCTTCCATCTGGAGAACAGAAGACAGACAATCTTCTCTATGTCATTGCGAGGCCAAAGGATGAAATCCATCTCCTGGGTGCATCCAATGACATCCTACGGAGAAACACGGGCAAATTTTAGGGCACATTCCAGCTGGACGTGGCAGAACCCCCGGCCTGTCACTAGGACCAATACTTGTCCATATACACTACTTACCCTGCGCATTGACTGGTAGCGAGGGGCGTGTAACTGCACCACATCCTTCTGCAGTAGTTCTAAGGAACTTTCCAGTGAGTAGCTGCAATCTCGCACACCTTTAATAATATGCTCTTCATAGTTATTGGTCATAACCGGTACCACTTCAGCCACCTCAAAAAGTGCAGACTTTTTCTTCTAAAAAGGAAAGAGAAAAAAAACACTCCTAAAAAGCAGAAACTCCACAGCCAATTGAAAGTTTGCTACCTTTTACTTGTTCAGAAACAGCACATTTGAATGCAAAATGTGACAACACATTTTGATAATACACAATGCCTAAATATTACACCACAACAATGGTAATGGATTATTTTAGATCTCCTACATAATCTCACCTTATCTTTGAATACGAAAGCAATGTACATCTTGAAATCAAACTGGTCAGCCAAGGACTCCTTTTTCTTCCTAAGTTGAGCACGTAATCTGTTCATTGTTTGTTTTCTTCTTGAGTTTGGGTCCCCCATTTTTAGATTACTGATTGTAGCCACTGTTTTACACGGTATTTCTGTATCAGTATCCCTAACTATAACATCGGGTGAGGAAAGTTTCCATAAAGGATACCACATAAACAAAAGCTAAAATACCCAGGTGAGACAGCTACCCTAATTCTAAATGCAGTGTCAAATATAAAGTTGGTTATGACATTTTTTTTTACCGATGAACAGGTCCATATGGGGAGGGGGGGGTTAGCTAGCTTAAAGTAGCTAGCCAACTGATTGGTTTCATTTCCACTGTTTAGGGGATCATTTCAACGAATTATGAAAATCGAGTTGGATATAAGCCCAAGCACGTGTAATGTCAAGCAAATCAGTCCATAAAGTTTTTCTATAAGCTGAAAAATAACCAGTACATTAAACGGTTAAATAAATCAAGACAAGGTACTCATAGCCAGGCACAAAGCAAATGAGGATCGAAATTGTTTTGATTCTGATAAATCAAAACAGACAAGCTGGCCATTTCAGCAAGGTAGCTCTCCGAATACAGCAAGACGAACAAATACCGGTTATGTCTGCTTTATCTCGCCTTCACCCATAGCTGGAGTAAAATTACGGCTCAGTATATAGCTAGTCGTCGACTTTACACTGTTTCGTCCACCTTGTTATTAAAAGTAGGAGAGTGACAGAAAGACAGGACTACGACAGGTCATTTCAGATGTCGGGAGGACACAATTCCGGAGTGCAAAGGAAAATGAGACGCTCATCTTTACGTCGAGTGGCATCGAGTCAGCACCGGTGTTTGCATTCATAGTGACGGTGTAGTTGAAGTGCTCATGGGATCTGCACGGCTGGTTAAGAAACTACCTACATATTACTATGGGGCTGTGACGTGCGTTACTAATGGCGGCCTAGCTAGCTCCCAGTAAACAGCAATTTTTTTTTACATCTCCCGTCCTCGCTTCGGTCCCCAGCAAACCGTGTGCTAGACAGCTATCCCTGCGTTAGAGCACGTCGACTAGCCGGCGAGTTGGCGACCCCGGGGTGGCGATTTCACGGAAGATGCGCCCATCGCCATAGTTTGACGATTTACGTCGAAGTAGTCAGGCGTGGGAGCTCGAGCCGAGGAGTCGGCAAACGGACGTAACGCGGAGCGCCTGCTAGCTTAGCCGACACGCTAACCCGCAAGTCAAGGACATGTACCCCCGTATACCAAGTTTCCGTACACTTTTCCTGCACTCTCCGGATGCTAACGAACAGGATTCACTTTTGTTT
Source organism: Brevimyrus niger (assembly GCA_015164015.2). Lineage (NCBI taxonomy): Eukaryota > Metazoa > Chordata > Actinopteri > Osteoglossiformes > Mormyridae > Brevimyrus > Brevimyrus niger. Next base: position 19,854,971 of record JAABNY020000136.1, read on the forward strand.
GTTTTCCCTTTTAAGTAGCTAACGTAAGTTAGCTAGCTAGCTAACTAGCTAGCTCCCACATCTACAAGCCATGTCAAGATAAATTAACAAACCAACTGAAACCCTCCGTTCTTTCAAACGATGCATGCCTTATACTGCTTCCTGGCGGTTCCATATTATTACACGACAGCTAGCTGTAAAATTCTGTTGCGATGGGTGGTTTTCAGGCGCTAGCCAGCGATGACTGTTCGACCGAAGTACAAAGTTCCTGTTGCAGCCGAAACAACGCAACAACAGTCCAAAATGGCGGACAAAAGCCGAGATATTTTGCCGGAAACGCGGCCAAAACCGGAAGTAAGAGGCCAATGAGCAATTTCTATTGCTTCTTGTCCGTGACGCAACAACGAAGTGTTATTTACTCCGAAAGCTATTGTGTATCGAGAGCGTTTACATGATTATTTGACAATGAGATTAGACGGGCATGCATAGCAAACATTATTATATATAAAATTTCGGTTAGTAAATAAGTTACATTTCCAAAGCAGCAACTGATCAAAACATCTTTTGAAATATCTTGAACCGTATATCTTGAAGGCTCTTAGTGAACCTGGCCAAAGTAAACACAACACAAAATCTTTTTTACCTCTTAACACATGCGGGCCCAGGACAAAATCACTATAGGGGTGCATCAAAAAATAGTGAGGGGACAATTTCCCCACAGACACATTACAGTTTGATTAATATGGACTACGTCAACCTTTATGATCCTCATCAGTGGAGTTTTATGAACATATATCTTGGTATAAGGGCTCTTTGGCTTAGTTTGAGCCACGTTAACAAATTACAAAATCATTCTAGTTGAGGTATGTGTATCCAGATGCTTAGCTATAGGTATTATAATAAATAGTTATGTAGTTTACAGAGAATCAGAGATAAAATAACTTGCAATTGCGTAAATAAAACCTGGAACACCAAGCCAATGATTGAGTGCATGAGATGTGCTTTTAGTTAAAATTGTGTATTATTATTTCATTACAGATCATGTTACCAAAACAGTAATGTTATATAGTTATGTAACAGAAACTTCAAAAGGTTAACCCATGATATCAAATGTCATATCTAATACAAAAACTCATTACGTTTTTTATATAAAATATTCTTAATATTGATATTAAATGCTATAGATAACTTTTTCCTAACATCAGATTTCTACTTGATGCCAAAATTTAAACATTACATACAGAATTTTAACATTTAGTAGAATTTTGGTATAAAAAGTAACAGTTTAAGGACTTTCCTTGTAGCCTTCCAAGGCTGGGATAGAATTTTGACACTATGCACTTGTATCTGTCCTTTGTGAATGTGATGGACTGACATCTTGTTCACTCCAGTCTTACACCCTGAGCTTTTTGTGACAGGCTCAAGCCCCCCCTCCAAACCATGAATATGATAAACAGCTAAGAGATGGGTGGATGGATGGATGGAAATTGCCCATTGCATTGCATGGTGTTCTATCATGGGCTGGTCTGCCATCTATCTGCCATCTAGGGTATCGCCTATGTCACGCCCTACGCCTCCATAATTTGAGTTCTAAGTTCACTGCGACCTAGTACACATAAACATCACTGCCATAAAAATCGATTGCTGTGCTAATCCCTTCCATATTCACAAACCTCAAGGCTTGTTAGTTGGACCCCTTAAATGTTTTGTAATATCTGACAATGTTGCTATAGTGTGAGATTATTACTTATAACACGGGAGAAACAAACATGATTAATTATTAGTAGCAGATCCAACAAAATGTGTATTTGCGTGGATTCAGAAGATTAATTACAGACACAGGCTTTGGTCTTGGGTGAAATAATTATATGTATTTCAAAGCCTGGGATGCACCATGTAGGAAAGGGGGATAATTGGATATCCCTTTCTTACATATTATACTGACGGTTTACATATACGGGGTGCTGCAAGTGACTCTACTTGCATGTATAAATGAGAGCGGGGGAGCAGGATGTGGGAGCGGGCAGTGTCATTGCTTACGAAGACGACTGCAATTCACAAACCCCTGTCTGATTGCTGTTCCTCCCCACAGTGACCCGATCTGCTGAGTAAGTGCCTTAAAGCAGCCTTTCTCCTGCCTGCATCCTTAAACTGCAACGCTCACTTCGGTACCGAGCAGCATCAACGAAAAACCATGGCTAAAACTGCGATCGGTAAGAGGATGATCGTTTTTGTTGTTATTTCCACGCTAAATTACACAGTACTGTTCATGTTTTCAACTAGGAAATGCACTAAGATGTGTTTTACAACGAAAATCTGGGTATAAAAGATGCCCGATGCTCTGAGCCGGTTCAATTAAAGGGAGCGCCCAAAATCTGCGGCATAAAAATGAAGATTGGCTTGAAATTATATACGAAACCATGCTAATAGAATATGCGTTGTTGTGGTTAAGGACCGATGATTTTTCATCTATGTCACAGATTTATTAGCTATCAATGAAATATGAAATACCACCCGTCCTGGGAGATGCAAAAGAAGATGTGTATGTAATTTAATTTGCTTTGCCCAAGGATGAGCGAACTGAAATTCAATAGTTATTTGTTAATAATAATGGAAGATATATTAAACGCAGAAATAACTTGTTAGTTTAAGACGGCAAGCAGTATTATTTATAATGCCGCACCTGCCGCCGTACACAGCGCATGGTTCTACCGCATAATGCAGAGGGACCCCACCCAAGATTCAGGATTACAAAGCAGGTTCATCGAAAGCCTTATGAATTTAATAATAGAAATGATTTTTAAAAACACGCATCAGTCATTATGGACACAACGTTGCCGAATAAATGATGATTCTTTTTTCCTGTAACCGAGTTTCTTGAAGGTGGAAAGCGATGGCATTGTGTGTGCCGCTTTTATGTCATGCAACTGTTAGGTGACAGAGATGTGCAAAGATATGGGAAGATATTGGAAAAGGCGGCTTTAAGTAATGTATGTACTGCCTAATAACCCCGCTGTTTTGCAACTTGTTTAACATTGAAAAATGTTAATTTTCCTTTTCTCTGAAATCTGTAATATTTAAGGATATGTATAATTGTCGTCCCGTTAGTCATGTTTGATACGTTAATCCTCTTTTGACAATAGTCTGGTCTTTTCTATTCTGCTGCACGGAAGAGGAGGAATAAGGCTGTTTCAGTAATTTGACAAATTAACTTATCAAATTTCGCAATTTTAATATAAAATTCGCTTAGTAAAAACCGAATTTCAGGCGAAAGGGCAATTAATAGGTAAATGACTAATAAAGCAATAAATGCCTTGTGTCTTGTGTTCAGTATTCTGAGAGCTGTAAAATATGTTACGTATTCTGCATTATACAATCTGTATAGAGATGTCAGCCAAAGGCCTCGAATACATTCTGCTGCTAACGTTTCAAAATATACATTGCCTCTGTGTTTTAAACGTTGTATAAATATTTTTTTTACAAATATATATTTTTTTTAATGACATATGGATATCAGTAGCAATGGAGATGATTACGTTCTGTTTCAGCTTAGGAACAGGACAGATCTAATTCGGAAGTTTACACAGTTCTTTTAAGGTTGAAAAAGGGAGAGTACGCTCGCTGGAGACGTGCGTTTATTTTAAAATGAGGTATTTTTAGTGAATTACTAATTACTAATGAGAAATTCTGGGTATATTTTTATCGTGTCGAAAATCTACATTGATGCGCGATTCGTTTGTAACGTCTGCATAAATAAACATATTTATTGGGTTTATTAATGGACATGTTTGGTTTTACCAGACGCTAGTTAAGTGTTTTTTCCAGACCTGTTTTGGACTGTGCTGGACACAGTTATACCAGGTGTAGTTGTGTTAAATCGGGTATTGGGTGTAGCACAGCTGTCTGACGGAGGTGGGCCAGCGCTGCAGCAAAGGCCGGGGCACCGCATGGTGGTCACTGCAGTGTACGCCGATCGTTGTTTCCCAATATGCAGTCACTCCCCGATCAGTCTACACAAAGGTGTCCGGTCTGTAACTACTCTCACTGGTGGATACTGCGTCTCCCGTTTGATCTGCTGATCCGTGGAGAGCGCGGGGCTGTTCTGCATGGCTGCTGAGGTGATGCATGGTTCTAAGCCCTGAGTTGACAGCTTGTTGCATACTGAGCTCAGCTTCCATCACAAGGCACAAGGCTGCGCCCGCTAATCCAGTAACGGTGGGCGCGTTATCAAACCACAGCCAGGACTCCCAGACGTCTTCCACAGATGCCCTTAGCATTCAAAGCGCTAGTATTTATGATAACAGAAACAAAATTTCAGCCTAACTACAGAAGGACATTAACCGCACGTTGAACGTTCCAGTGAGGCTCATTCTTTTACTCTCCTGACAGAGGAATTATGGGTAGTAATTCAACAACTGGAGGCAGTGTACACAAGCAGTGAAGAAACTTAAACCTTATCCCCTATAAGTGTGTAATGTGTATTTTGAAACACAGACATTGCTTTGTACGTCTGCTGTCTTGTTTCTGTAAATATGACACACACACACACACACACGGGAGTGTCATAAATTAGCAAAGAGTGTGCACCAAGGTTTATTGCACTAGAAGAATATGTACTGTAATTTCACCCATGTTAGAAAAGCCATAACTTTGTCACTTTATCATCTTATCATCTAAGATTTCTTCATAACCTTCCTTTATCACCTTCTTTAGAAAAAAAAAAACGCTTACCTTTGTTCTTGAAGAAATCCACCCACTACATGTCTATTCCTATCTCTTGTCTATTCCTATCTCTTTTTAGTAGGGATGAAATGGCATCATAAAACAAGCTTAGAGTAGATCAGATTCTTTGTTTGGTGTCCCTGATGAAAAGCATCTTTGAGCTGAATGTCATTCCCCTCCTAGCCTTCATGGAGCCCCCTAGCATCCCTGAAGATTAGCCATAGGCCACCCTGCACCAAGCATGCTGCAAACCTACATGTTTATCAAGTGATACGACTGTATTCTTTTGTCACTTGAAAACCTTTAGTCCAGTTTAAATGCCTGCAAAAGTAAAATAACAGGTTGTAAACACTGAACATTCGGGTTTAATGAAAGGAAATCAGGAACCATAACTTTGAAGTGGAAATCTGCTCTTTTGTTTGCACAGTGTTCTTCATAGGCATTTGACTGTACACTAATAAAATGTTTCAAAGGTAATAAAAAATATGTTGTTTGCAGATCCTGGCTGGTGTATTTATAAAATTCCCAAAGAACATGAAGGATTCATGGAAAACTGAGAAGCATAACCTAGCGCAGTGTGGGCAATGCTCTGACTTCTGTGGCAAATTGTTCTAGAATGTTGAAAACACTGACTCATGACGGCACGCAGTAAAACACACAGAGAGTATTGATAGTGAAATCAGTCAAATACTAAACATTACATTACACATTTTCTACACTGGAAGAGAATAATTGCTGTGTTTTTTTTCTCTGAATAATAATGTCAATGTTGAGTGTTCATGGGGAGTGAAGTGCATGTTAACACGTAAGGACTTTTTGATGAATGCAGGGGAGTAATGTCAAGCAATTAAGTAAATAAACCTGATTATTGTTTTGGGTGGAGTTCCCATTTAAAATGATTAAGAGCATAATTGTGATGTTTTATTCCAGCTTACAAAGAGAAGATGAAGGAGTTGTCTGTTCTCTCCCTCATCTGTTCCTGCTTCTATCCTGAGTCACGCAACAAACTGGTTTGCGAATTTGAAGGTAAAACTTTACTAAGCAGTATCATCTGCGGAGGCCAGTTTTGAAAGTCCATTAAACACCTGAAGCTCATTTTAGATCGTTATGTGAGAATTATTGTGGTTTGTAAATGACTGACTACTTTGTTTTTGGTCCTACTGGTTATTGTATTAGTTCTCATTAGATTAAATAAGGGAGTGATTAATCCACATGGTGTCTACCTCCATTGTGGAGTTGCAGGTTCGGTTTACTGTACCACTGATGAATCTTTGCTCTTCTGTTTGTTCGCTATACAGACATGGAGGTGAAGCCGATCAACAAGCGGGCTTCAGGCCAGGCCTTTGAGGTGATACTCAAGCCACCATCACCGGTAACTGATGCAGGTTACAGCATCACCTGGCCCCCCAAGAAGAGGGAGGTGTCCCTGGGAGACATCCAGAAGAAACTGGAGGCTGCTGAGGACCGGAGAAAAGTATTTCCATGTTTTTCTCTTGACACAAACAACTTAACTGATTTATTCATTTAACTTCTGAGCACGATGAAGTATTTTATTACTCATTAGTAACAATATGTTTTACCCATCAGACTTTCGACTGTTTGAAATGAATAGGCTTGCTATATGTTTCCAAATAGATTTACCATGTTTATTAAACACACAGACCATAACTGGAGCCAGAATGGGACACAGGCATCTGACAAGCTGTCACAAAAATCAAGTAAATCAAAGTCTATCTAGCAGATGTACAGCATACAGCACTACAGGCAGGCAATGATATGAGAGTTTCCTACTAAAGTAATAAGTAAAGTTTAAGGATAAATAAAGACACATACAAAACCTAACTGACTGAAGGAAGCTGTTACAGAGACTCTCCTGTGAATTGATGCTCCGATTCCGTTTCCCTGACGGCAGGAGTGACATGGTTGGTGGCTGGGCTCCTTGTGTACATGTCCTGGATGTTATACAGCTGACTAACAGCAATAGTCTGTGGTGTCTTCACCAGTCTCTGCAAGGTTTCTCCTGTGAGGGACTGTGCAGCTTCTGCAACACAGCTATATCGCACTAAGCACTTTGGGGCTGCTACGATGGCCATGTGTGTTAGTCACCAACAAGGAGGAATAGTGGGCAGGATGAAGGGCTTCAGCACAAAGCCATATGCTGACACACGGGGAAGGACAGAGGACTGGGGGACCGGAACGAACGAGCTCCAGCAGAAAAGCAAGGCTGCATGCCTCAGGCTTGAGAAGAGCCTTGTGACAGCGAGATGTATCCCTGCTTCACCAGTCCCAGGAGGCCCAGGTGCTGAAGGCGCTGGCCGAGAAGCGCGAGCATGAGCGCGACGTCCTGCTCAAGGCCATCGAGGAGAACAGCAACTTCAGCAAGATGGCCGAAGAGAAACTGATCTTCAAGATGGAGCAGATCAAGGAGAATCGTGAGGCCTACCTGGCAGCTATCATGGAGCGCCTGCATGAGAAGGTGAGGTTCTAGGTCCTAAAGACAACAGGCATGAGCCTACTTTGATTTCTGTGCAGGTGTGTGCCCTCTGGTGGACACCATTCTCATGTGAAGGGCCCTCTAGTGGACATAATTAGAATGTGCAAGTATGTGCTTTAGTGAATCCCATTCTGAAAGTGCAAGTATGCCCTCTAGAGGTAGCTTAGCAGATAGCATTGCTGCCATACATGGTAGCCGTGTACCCTATGCCTATAGCCTGATATGTACCTCCCCCGATATGAGGCGTCAGGCTACAACACGACTACCGACGGTGTGGATTCAGCTGAAAAGTATAAATCGTACTTTCCACCTCAATGGACTGGCACCCTTCCATGTGGGCACCCTTCCATGTGGGCACCCCTTCCATGTGGGCACCCCTTCCATGTGGGCACCCTTCCATGTGGGCACCCCTTCCTTGTGGGCACCCTTCCTTGTGGGCACCCTTCCTTGTGGGCACCCTTCCATGTGGGCACCCTTCCTTGTGGGCACCCCTTCCTTGTGGGCACCCCTTCCATGTGGGCACCCTTCCTTGTGGGCACCCCTTCCATGTGGGCACCCCTTCCTTGTGGGCACCCTTCCATGTGGGCACCCCTTCCATGTGGGCACCCCTTCCTTGTGGGCACCCCTTCCTTGTGGGCACCCTTCCTTGTGCTTCCTGGGACTCGCTCTTGGCCCCACTGATAACTATATCTAAGACAAGCGGTCGGAATGTGCATGGAAGTGTTTCTGCCGGTGGATGCCATTTTCACGTGTGGTTGTGTGTTCTAATGGATACTAAACTTCTGTCCAAGTGTGCCCCCTACTGGACACTCTCTCAAGACCATTATTTTGGGCTGAATCTGCCATAGTCAGTACTATACAAGTGAGGGTTAATTTATGTGGGAGGACTTGTTGATGTGTAATATAATGTGGTTATTTTAGGGTGATACAGTGATTGACTTTAATGAATATTTTAAATGAAACGTGCTTAACGTGAACACACTGACTGCCTGAGGTGCTGCTACCCAGCACATATCACTGAAGGGGGGGGGCTCTTTCGTGCGGCTGCTGGGATTATTGGCTGTTCTCTCTGCGTTGTCGGCCCAGGAGAGGCACGCCGCTGAGGTGCGCCGGAACAAGGAGCTGAGAGAGGAGCTGTCGGAGGAGCTGACGGCATGAGCTGAAAGGCCCCCTGGCCCCCGTCCTGCCTCCCCACGCCCTCCTCCCCTTCCCCACCGCTACTCCAGTGCAGAACGCAGGCCTTGGCCATCCAGCGGGGGCGGGGAAGGACCAAGCAAACCCCCCACACTATCAGCATTATCAAATGAAACAAAACGGAAAAGCATTGCACTCCTTTCAGAAGAATGATTTGCTTGATTTACAACAAAAGTGAACATGGGTATTGTTTTTGTAAATATTTCCTATTGTGTTATTTATACATATATATAAATATAGACTAATGTATTTCGCTGTGCAGTTATGGATTTTGTTTATATACTTTTTTATGTTCTTGAGATCTGCAACAGTTTGTCTTGTAACAAGCTTTGGTGTTGTGAGTTGGCAGTTGGCTGACGTGTTTTCGACGAAGTCTGTCTAAGTGTCATTGTTAAGAATGCAAGGAGTTTCTGCGCTCAGGCTCCAGGTAGATATAAGCTTTTTGGGGACTGATATAGCATTGTGACGTTTACAATTTCCTCATCTCTTCTCCGTTCTCTCTTTCTCCTACACTTACACATAGACACGCACACACACTTTCAGAGGCGTTCTCCCTGTAAGAGTTCTGCCTGTTGCGCTTTGCTGATAACTCGATAAAATGGCGTTAATTAAAGGACGGAGGCGTGTGCCGGCTGACTGAGCAGTGCTGTCTAATCTGCATGGCTCGCACGATCCTTCCTATGTTCGCCTTCAATCATAAGTACTCCTCATCGAATGTTTGGAAAGTGCGACATCTGCTGGTCGAGTGGCAAACAAGCTCCGCCAGTTTTTTCCTTTTTTAATTTTCTGGCCTGGGGTTACGCTTCTATGCTGTTTACGGCGTTGGTCCGCCACTTTATTCGACACGGAGTCTTATCTAAACGACGATATGATTGCCGAACGAAAAATAGCCTTCGTGCAACCGTTTATCTGTTGGTCAGTATTTGGAGGAAAAAACATCAAAACTTTCGAAATAGGCAGCGGAGCTGTACGTACTTGTACACATCAGCCGTCGCTTTAGGAAACGCAGCTTGAGAATGTTACAGTCGCGATACAAGCGTGAAAGACGCTGTTGTCAAACAAAGGCCGTGTCACCACAGACATAACATATCGAAATAATGCCAAAAAGACACACGGCCCCTGGTCAGTGTAGCTGGTTAGGAATAGTGATCATGGTGTTGCATCTTCAGCGGTCTTTACCTTTCTCTTGGATTTGTAATCGTCTTAGAAGAATGTGTCCGCCTGCATATTCCGCTTCCTTTTTGTGTTTTTTCCTTCCCCATATATCTTTGTGAACAATCTGTGGTCAATAAAGGTTTGGGGTTCTGTGAACATGGAGAGTGTGGCTGACTCTTTCTCTCACGCCTGACCAGAGCAAACCTTATACACTACAATCAGTGCCACCAATCCAGTACTGACATTTATATTTTTGTGCATTTTGGTGTCTTTTTGTGTCTTCCTGACTTTGACGTTAAGATGTGGTTTTAATATCACAGTAAAACCACCACTGCAATAAAGGACAACCATGCACAAGGTGTGCACGTTCCCCTATCGAAGGGTTGCCAACTCTCACGCATCTGGCGTGACACTCGCTTTCAGACTCACGCTCCTGCAAGATATCTTACGGTACACCTATATTATTCCATATTAAACCTAAAATTAGCTCCATCAAAAACGTTAGGGTACTTTGCAAACCTTACAGACAGCAGACAGCAAACCTTTGCAGACTGTTTACAAGGTAATAAAACTGTCATATATATGTTAATGCATGTGCATGTCTGTGCAGACTTGTCTCGAATTGAAAATCTCACGCCAGCTCACGGACCAAAGTTTGCAACCCTATATTTTGCATTACAGTCAATGCTGTATTCTGAACGTAACCGCATCTTCTGCGGCGTTTAATACCTGCGCTGCTCTTACCTGTTAAACAACTGCGGGGTACAGGTTACGCTACCAGGTAATCTGTACCCCCCGCACTCCCGTCCTGTGAGCTCACCCCCAGCCCTCTTCCCACAGCTCTCCGCACACAAACGTCCCGTTCCCACACTGGAGGGCTGGCCGCTCCTTGTCCAGGATTTCCTCTTGTCCTTAATCGTTTCCTGGACACACACAGCCGCGGTGGCCCGTGGTTATATTTAAACGCTGGCATTTTTTCAGGACGGATCCATGTCAGTCACCCATTAAGGTATGCACAATAACATTTCGTTCCATTTGTATAATGCCGGGCTATAAATATATCGCACTTGTTACTAATTTAATAAGCAAGTTAATTATAAAACAGTGCATTGTTGGGGTCCTTTTCAAGCCCTTTGACCCGACTCACTAATGCGTTTACCTTTGGTCTGTATCTGTCCTAGTGCCCGTAATAAAAGTTATTGAATTCCACTTCGAGAAAACCCAGTTTCTTCGCGTTTTTAGCCCCATCTTCATCTTCTGTATTTAATCCTAACTTAATTCTGCATTAATCTCACTTTAGTCAAGTTAATCTCCTTTGCACTCTTCAGATTTTTACGATCCTGTTTTTCCAAGTCTGCCCTCGTCAGACACTAATACCTTCCAATAAATAAATACGCGTTTAAGCATGACGAGATCTTACAATATGAATTTATTGAGTAGTTTCCAAACAGTGTGGGCACACAAAGGTGGTGTACACAGTACCATACAAACTCCTCCCAGGCACATCGTTTCCCACTGTACCTTACATCTTAATGTCGGAAATGCTATGAAATCTGACCGGTCACGGCCTCAAAAACAAAAAACGTTCTGTACATTTCCCAGAATTCAACTGAATGAAATGCAAATAAGCACACAGAGCTATTTAAATGAGAGATGGACACTCTGACTGGGGCTTCCCATTACATGTGGATGGGGCTGTTTCATAGAAGCAAAAAACAATGGTCATTTAAGGGGAAAAACACATTTCAAGACTGGAAAAAACATAGTAATATATTTTGTGCAGTAATATAAAGGAAGTTTGCAAATGTCACAAATACAAATGTGTATTTAAATAAGATTTCCGGAAGAAAAAAAATCTATAGATAGTAAATTTAAATAGTATAAAACTATCTGATATAGGGACACACGGATGTTATTAGGGTTACTGAAGTTACTAAAGTTAATCTCCCATTACAAAATGCACAGGACAGATAAAATGTGGACCCATGATTATTCTCTACAAGTAGGGCAACCCAGAAGTAATCATTTTGTGGAAAGTCTATTTGTTGTTATTACATATAGAATCACTTTTGATTTATATATTTTGGGAATTTCCTGCATAAAGTGCTCTCTAGATCAACACATGTATGCTGGCCTACATCCTTGCTCATGCTAGGGTCCTACTAGAAGTTTGATATTATACCAGCAGAGTACACAATTAACACTAACTAATTTGTTATAGGAGTGACCCCAAGTACATTCCCTTTTGTAACTGTTCCTGTTTCCACCTTTTTCCTTTATCCATTACAAAACAAAGCAAATTAAAAAAAATAATTACAGGAAGGAAAGTTTTCAAGCCGCCGTAGCTGAAAGGGCCCAGGCAAGTCAATGCTGCGGGTCCTGCACAAAGTTCAAAAGGCCCCTATCTCAGTGGTCCAGGGTTTGTAGGGCTTCCCTAGGCCAGCAGTGGGGTCAGGTGTACTGGAGGAGCTGGGGGAGAACAGGGGAAAGGCGCCGAGGGGGAAGGGGAATGTCGACAAGGAGGAGAGGGAGGAGAGCAGGGGCGGGGGGAGCTTGGGGAGTGAAGCGGATACGGCCGAGGACAAGGAGCCGTTTGAAGGCACCCTCGAGGGGCCACACTCTGTGGAAGCTGCAGCACTCCGCTTGGCGTGACCCCGGGGGTCTGAAGGGGAGGAGGAGGGGGAGGAAGAGGGGGGGCTGCTTGTCCTGCGTGGCGCCACATGCCCCGGCTGCTGACACTGGAGGAGGAACTGGTGCGCCGGGTGCACGCCCACCACCCCGAAGGCGGAGCCCCAGGCCAGGCGGCCCAGTCCGGAGTGCACCTCCCTCTGTGAGGCACAGCTGCTGAGGTGGGAGAGCAGTCGCATCCGCAGCGGGTCCACACTATCCAGGCCCTCGATGACGCCCAGGTAGCGGGCTGCCTCAGCCAGGCACTCACGGAAGCCCAGGCTGCGGTAGTCCATGGCTAGTGTGTGAGCATCGAAGTACCCTGCAAAGAAAAATCACAGGCTCAACGCTCCGCAAGGAAGGGCCGCGAGCCTCGAACCCGCCACGAGGATGGGCCTCAACCTGCCGCAAGGAAGGGCCACGAGCTTCTACTCGCCGCGAGGAAGGGCCTGGACCCTTGACCCGCCACGAGGATGGGCCACGAGGGTCGACCCGCCACTAGGATGGGCATCGAAATGCCGCAAAGAAGGGCAGTGGGCCTCGAACCGCCGCAAAGAAGGGCCGAGAGCCTCGACCCGCCGCGAGGATGGGCAGCGAGAGTCGACCCGCCACAGGGATGGGCCTCGAACTGCCACAAAGAAGGGCCGTGGGCCTCGACCCGCCAGGGAATTAAACACAACCCAGAACCAGAATACCCACTGGCTTTCCCATTTTCACTTACAGAACCGCTCATAGTTATTTTACTTCCACTCTTGTCAACATCCACTACACCTTGACTGCTTTCACGTGGCTGAAAATAGTTTACAATCATGACAGGCCTGTGCCACTTAGCTGGGCTGCATCCGAACTGTTGGCATACAGAGTGCCCAGGCAAACAGGCCTTCGTTTAAAATAGGTAGGAGGAAGATAAACTGCAGCAGAATAAATTCAAATCAATTTACAAGTGAAATTTACTGTTCACCATCACTGGTAGAGCACTTGGTGATTTTACTGTGTACTTGATTGGGAAATCATTTAATTAAACTACATAAGATACAACAAGATGGAGATGGACAGAACTGACAACTTTTTAAAATGAGTATTTAAATCAAATACATTTAAGCTTGGGAAACACCAGCTATTGTAAACCTGGGGCCATTGTTCTTGCTAGACAAACGGTAATTCTGTATTACAAACAATGACAACTTGGTTTCTTTCTCGAAAATGTTCACCAATGAGTTCACCAAAAGAACCTTAACTGCCTACCTTTTCCACCAGCAGCATGAAGCAGTTTAAGATGATCCACGGTCATCTGCAGAATCTCAGCCTTTTCCAATTTAGCGGAACCCTAAAGGTTTGGAAAAGCAGACTAAATGCATACAATAGATGGAAACATCCCAAAGCGTAGTTCTTAAATTAATTTGCATCAGTGTTAAAAAAAAACAAAAAAAAAAACATTTGGGGGCACGAAATGTATCTAGAAGGAACACTATTTTCACTGTATAATGAATAAAATTCACAGCTGATGGCCAGTGGATATGGGATTTGAATGATTAAAAGGCGCTGTCCCAGTCGTAGCCGGATACCTGTTTCTCAAAGGCGCTGGGGACCAGTCTCCTGAGCTCCGACAGGCTGTTGTTGATCCGGTCACGGCGCCGCTTCTCTATTATCTAGGGACAAACAGTGCTGATAGTAAGAACAGGTGCGCGCAACCAGGGACGCGCTCGCGGACACGAGCCGGGGTGCCGAGCACTCACCCCACGGCGCACTTTCCTCGCCTGAACTTGGGAGGATGTGGAGGGAGACATTGATCCGTGCGGAGAACACGGATTCCTAGGAGGGGCGCACAAACACTGCAGATAAGCGCTTCATTTTCCTCATAATTAAAATTCTATAGTACGCTATGCTCTAATATATAATGCATGTATATAACGGAAGCTTTTAAGGTTGTTTCACAAAATCATTCCTCAATAACCCATTTTCTACATACTTCTAGACAACTACTTAATTTATTATATAACATGCATTACCAGCAATTTAAATATTTTCTTTCATTTAACACAGCAAAAATACTCGATAATACAACAAATTAATCAACAACACTTTAATACTTCGCCGAATCGTCAATTTTTCCTTCAGGCAACGTCGGCTATTCTACTGCAAATCTTGATCGCATCGTATGGTCGCTTACCCATTTTCATCGACGCTTTCTCTCTCTACTTCAATGCTGTCGTCGAGGTCACTGTCCGACGACGTATAATCGTGATTTCTTTTCATTTTGACCGCAAACAATCCTTCGCAGAGCACCGTCCGTCAACAAGCGACTCTCCCTGGAGCAGGTTCGAGCATGAAACTTCTTTCCCACGGTATAAATTCTACGCAATTCGAAGAAAGAATGGACGGACGGATGGAGGGGCGGGTTCCTCCAAGCAACTGGCCAATAAGGAACAAACGATCGTCTGAGTGGCCTTGCCGTTTGACGGATCCGGGGTCCGACCACGCCCCTTCTTTGAATATTCTTGACCGAGATCCAATAGATGCGCAGTGCGCGCCTGTTGTACTCCGCCCACGTGCTCCTCGTGCACTGCGGCCCTTCTCTCAAAGGAGTGCGGCGGCTGGCCGGCTGTCAGCACGCGCTGCCCGTGGGAAAGTTCCAAAGCTAAGCGCTGTTAGCCAATAAGAGGCGACGGGCGTCAGAAGCAGCGGAATGAATGGGGCAATTGGTTTGGGCGACGGGCGGTCTGTGATTAAGCGTGTGAACCTGAAACCTAATACTAACTTACCCGACCCAGCCGTACACAAAAGGAAGCGGCTGTGTTTATTTTCACCCGATGGGGACGCGGCTGTAGGTAAAGAGATGCAAGAGGTGTTCCGAATATAAGGCAAGCTAATTAAGGACATGTAAAAACAACCATGTCACCGACACTGCAGTTAAATTGTCGAAATATATATATATATATATATATAGCAACAGATGTTTGCTGTGTGTATATAATATTATTTATATATGTGTGTGTGTATGTATGTATATATATA
>JAABNY020000136.1:19876110-19893181 GCA_015164015.2 Brevimyrus niger
TTTTTTTTGGCTGCTTTTTTTTTTTGTCTAAGGGCGAGGGCAGTTTCTGCCCCCAATTGCCCCCATACCTCGTTCCCCTGTCCGAATCACCAACCCCCCCCCCCCCCCCCCGGCTCTCCTTCACCCACACGGCACGTTGCAGGAGGACCGGAACATCATCCACGCATGTTTGTTTCTTCACCACTAACCCAGACAGCCGGAGTTCATGAACCGGTCGGTTGAGCCGACCGAGAAGCCAGTGATTTCATAGTAGATTGTGCCTGAATTGGGTCCAAAACTGTGTGAGACGGCAGCATTTCTGAGCTGAACTCTACAGCTGCGACATGAGTCATACATCCCAAATGGTTCAAAAGAAAACAACTCAAGAACACTGTAATATCTCAAGTTTATCTTCTGTTACTGGTCCCGTCAAATATTAGGAACTTAAATGAAATCACACTAATGACCACTATGTGTTTGATTTGGATGAGCTGTGAGATTTTTCAGTAACAATTATTGTGACTTAAATAGGATTCTGTTCAATTTTGCATGATTTCTAATTATGTGCTTTACCTACCTGCAACTATCTGAAGCCAAAACTCTGCTCCTCATCTGTACAGAAGTGTATCAGTTATGAGAGGTTCCTCAGTACGGAACCAAGACAAACTTCTACACTGACAGGGCCTGGATAGGGAGAGAACTTCATCTGAATCTTCCATGTTTGGCATGAGAAACTCTCCTGTGACTTCTGTTTTGCGTAACTTTCCCTCTCCCTCCAGCTGTGAGGGGAAGACAACAAAGGGGTCCATCCCCCGAAAATAGCCTTCAAACGGGAAAAACGTCATATAGCTGATCTGTACCTGTGTGTTGTCTTCTGTAATTGCATGTCTTCTGTAATGCACTTCCTGAGCTCAATATCAATACACTAACAAACGTCATTATTTAGCTTGCCAAACCAACACTTTTACTCAAACTTACACAGTGTACAGTAGTGCTTGTTTGGTGATGTCAGACATTTCCTTGAAAGGTTTCGGGTTAAACCGACAAGTTAACTTGTAGGAAACATACCTGTCAGGACATGGACCTGCGTCATGAGCAGAGTCCCTTTACACGCTCACCATTAGCTGTGCAGTAACATTAACCGCTACAGCTCCACTAACTCCACCCACAGTTCAGCCACTGCATCCTCCGTGCATGGCGTGCCGGTTCAGCCACTGCATCCTCCGTGTGCGTGCCGGTTCAGCCACTGCATCCTCCGTGTGCGTGCCGGTGCAGCCACTGCATCCTCTGTGCATGGCGTGCCGGTGAAGCCACTTCATCCTCCGTGTGCGTGCCGGTGCAGCCACTGCATCCTCCGTGTGCGTGCCGGTTCAGCCACTGCATCCTCTGTGCATGGCGTGCCAGTGAAGTTACTGCATCCTCTGTGCATGGCGTGCCGGTGAAGCCACTGCATCCTCCGTGCATGGCGTGCCGGTTCAGCCACTGCATCCTCCGTGCATGGGGTGCCGGTTCAGCCACTGCATCCTCCGTGTGCGTGCCGGTGAAGCCAATGCATCCTCCATGTGCGTGCCGGTTCAGCCACTGCATCCTCCGTGCATGGCGTGCCGGTTCAGCCACTGTATCCTCCGTGCATGGCGTGCCGGTGAAGCCACTGCATCCTCCGTGTGTGTGCCGGTTCAGCCACTGCATCCCCTGTGCATGGCGTGCTGGTGCAGCCAATGCATCATCCGTGCATGGCGTGTCTAACCCAGACTGGTGGGGAACAAAACCGAAGTGTTCTACAGTGAAACCCTAACCCTTTTTAATGGACTATAAACAATATTAGCTAAAAAGAGCTCAACCTGACACTTTTTTAAACCAAACTTTTATGCATTTAAAACACACATTTAAAAGTGGTCTTCACACCACGTTTGTCGCATATTCTATTCTTACAATAAATAGCATTGAATATTCGACTTACTGCTTTTCTGCATTATGACCAAACGGGAGCAACGTTTCATCTCCCTGTATAACCCCTGTATCCCGGGGCTGAAGATGATGACAGAGATTCTCGAT
Source organism: Brevimyrus niger (assembly GCA_015164015.2). Classification (NCBI taxonomy): domain Eukaryota; kingdom Metazoa; phylum Chordata; class Actinopteri; order Osteoglossiformes; family Mormyridae; genus Brevimyrus; species Brevimyrus niger. Next base: position 19,878,145 of record JAABNY020000136.1, read on the forward strand.
CTTTCTATATGAAATGTGGGATCTCTGTCTTGGTGCCGTGTTTCATAGAGAGGAGAACGATGCTGCCAGACCGGAGAGAATCGCCCAGCGCATCAGACCTGGTTCCGAGCACCGCGGCCAAACTGACACACCTCCCCAAATGCATGTACTTATAATCTGCCTTTTTATCTATTACCTTATTTTGGACAAACTAGGTAACAAGTGCAGGGGTTTAAGGGAGAAGGAGAACCAGCTATTTATGGTTTGTCACAAGTTTGTCACAGCAGAAAAAAAGCCGCCCTTGTTTAGCGCTCAGGCTCCTTTCCCAGCGGAGGCCGTGCCAGCTGTCTGGGCTTCTGCGGGGCCTCGCTTTCCCAAGCTCCGGCTTGTGGGAAAATCCGCACTGGCCAGTAATTGATTCCGCCCTGCCAGCTCCATTACTCTTACAGTGCAGTCAAACTGCCAGTGATCTCCTCACAGTCTGTTTGCAGTCACCCTCTTCTCTCTCTCTCTCTCTCTCCTCTGCTGTTCCCTTCAGCCCATTCTCCCTTCTCTCTCTCTTACCTCCTTCCTTTCTATAATTTGCCCACCTTTTCCAGGGGGAGGGTCAAAAAAAATCTTTGGAACTCTCAGAGTTGTGGGCATAGAGTTTTTTTTTCTTTTTCTTTTTTTCTTACCTCGGCCCAATTAGCGCTCCTGCCGGTCAGCCGCGGAGCACGCGGCCAGGACCCAGGCCGAACCACCCACACAGACGGACTCTTACTTATTAGCAGGCATGGAGTGGAACTCCATTTCTAGAGAGTTCTATGCCCAAGCCCAGCCAGTTTTGTCTCCGTTCTGGGGGAACTTTGATAAATGATGCCACAGTTGAAGTTTTATTATCCCTGTAAATGTATTACTGACATTTCACGAAGAAAATAAATAATAAATAGCATATTGAGCTGTTAAAGCGGTCTGCGTTTTTCTGCATCATCTGGTATCTTTCTACAACCCATCATCTAAGAAGCTTACAGTGATTAGCGCGCGATTATAGTGGTGGCACCTCCGCAACCACGCGCGCTGGTTCGGGTCTAAATGTAAGCGATAACAGTGACATTATTTTGCTTCCGACCGGCAGAATTTTAAGCTTGTGAAATTATTCTGTTTCTAACTGGCACAAAATGCTAAGCGGCCCACCGGGAATTCTCCAGACTGGCCGCTCCTAGACTGCTTATTACTCTGCTCGCCATTAAATTTTGTTTGCAGCACTGATTCCATTTTAATCATACTCCATTTTGGTCGGAATAATAAAGAAGCTGAAATTTTTCATGCTGCTTAATGAAGTCACTTTTTATTTTATTATTATAATAAGTATTTATTTATTTAATGAGTCTGGCTTTATATCCGATTCAATCGCTGTGAATATAGTACTATAATGTGAGATATTCCCCATGGACTACACGTAGAACCATGTGAAACTATGTCTGAAGCGTGTCATCCAACGTGAAGCGCACCTGTACTATTTTGCATATCATATAAATAAGCATGAATTTCTCCCCTCCTATTAACATAAATGGACGTTGATAAACCGAAAACAAGACCCAGTAGGATCCTTCAATTTACGGATGTTATTACGTGTACGTCAGAGGAGCGCGTGTTGTGCGCCCTGATTCACTGAGTCATGCCAGAACGATGAAGAACGTTACGTCATGGGCATCGGCCATCCGTTATCATAACATAACGGGACTGACACCTGCTGGCTGGCCACCAAAACTGCTGTACTGCTGAAAGAATTTATTACAATGCAAGAATACTGAGAATCCTTACAAAAGCTGCTTCTCAAGGACCTGAAAATAGCAACTTTCATCCGACAAAAACACCGGAATGTCACTGTTTTTAGCAGTATATCTAACCGTTAGCAGTCGTGTCATATCGACCGATTTACACAAATATTTCATGGAACCACGCATTTCAGTTCATAAGCAATGAAAGCGATATTGTGTGGCTTTAACGACCGAAAACGAATAGACGTTTTGCATATTTTATCTAAAATTATGTAAGTTTCATTAAGTCTAATATTCTTTTTAAAATAACCACCTGTATTTTTCTCTTTTCAATGTCCTGCATTCTATGTAAACAGCAAAGACACATTCATTACCTAAAAGATGGGGACTGAAAATAAAACAAATGAATCAGGATCAAAATGAGAGTCATCATGAGTCAACAACATGACAAAATGGACTCCAACACACCATAGATTTAAGAGAATCTGGACATTTTTCAGGGCAAGCTGTGTGTAATTCTCATGACCGCAAGTATTTCAAAGAACAGCTGAGAAAGACAGCCCCCCTTCCCATGTTGTCTCAGGTCAAAGGGTCATAAGTTAAGTGCAGTGCCAGTTGTTCCGCACGCAGGAATTCCGCCTCTCTGCTGCCCTGTTGATGGAGGGCCGTGTGCTGGAAGTGGGACAGGGGAAAGTTGCACGCTTGGCTCGCCCATCAGGTCCTGCTCGCCCATCACGTTTCTGTCAGCCTCTGCCAACAAGACCAGCACTAATTAGAAGCGTCTCGAACACGCTGGCTGTAGTCATGTGAGGGGGAAGGGGCTTGGTCTTGGCAGAAAACATTACGAAGTCTTCCTTTGTGTGGCTGAGGCTTGCCACTTGGACCCCTCTTCCCATCCAATGGCAACAGTCAGGGCCACTGAAGACACGCACTCAGTGAGGTGGGTCCCCAGTATATCCCACACTGGCCAAGTCTGTACTGCCCCCAACTCATCACTGGACCACCATAGTATATCACATACCAACTAAAATGTAACACTATCTAAAACAATCTCCAGCATTTTCAGCTGTGCCCTTTCTTTAGTTTCACACATTATTGTCAAGTCTAAGGCATCTGAGCTGCATCCTTGGCACGGGCAAACCTGGACCCAAAAGGCCCTGCTAGTTCTGACGGCAGAAGAACATCTTTCAAAATACTGTGATACCAATAAACAATGTCCTTCTACTCCATCTCCCTCCTTTCCATTGCAGGACCTGGCTTTCTCTTGGCATTCCTGACGAGGTCCAGACCAGCCATGACAATGCTGACCTGACAGCTTGGGATACCTCAGCAGGTCTTGCTCTAGCTAGGAGATGCCTTGGATGAGCCTGGGACTCCTGCACTCTGCAGTTATTTATCCATGAAATTTATTATTCAAGTGTTACAGGAAGGATACAAATAACACATTATTACTTCATATTGAGAGCAGTGCTTTCAGTTCAGCACTACTGGACCTTTCAGCTGGACCTTGGCGAACGGTGCGGCACTGATCGTTTTAATAGGGATACTTCATTAATTAAACAAGTAAATAAGGGCTGCTTGGTGTGTGTAGGCAGTCGTGAAGACAGAAGGTGACTGATAATTCAGGAACCCGCCTCCTGTTTCGTAGCAGATTCACTGAAGGTGGAAATCTGTGTAAGACACAGAGGGAAGTAAATGGAGGTTTGAGAAGGATCTCTCTGCTGCTGATTAGAATTTAAAGACTTTTTTTTTCCTGACCAGACACTGCAAAAGGGTTTCCTTAGCGCTGATCTTTGATGCTTGGCGCAGGCTGCTTGTGATGAAAGGCAATAAGGCAGAGCTCTGATTTTTAAAAAGTCTGGTGCGCTGTATATGCTTGTGCTGGGGGAACCGTTAAAGCACATGAGTGGAGCACCCCACCCCCGCCCCCCGCCTTCCTATAAGGTCTGCTTCCATGGAGGATTAGAATTAGACAATCATAACTGAAAAACAAGGCTTCCCCCTTTTACACAGGACAAACAACATATTCAGACACACACACACATATGCATTTAATATATATACTGTACATGCAATCTATCTATGAAAATACTAATTGCTGAGAGACAGAAACTGCCCAGGATGTCACCCTAAAATAAATTCTTATACACTCCCAAGGAACCGATCATCCCACGACACACTTGCTATAAATTTTAATCTGTCTTTTTTGGCATTATGGGGATGCAGAAAGGGTCATAGAAGTGAGAGTTACTGAGAAAACCGGCTGTGACATAAATATGTGTGTGTTTGGGGGGGGGGACCATGCACCTTACAGCTGTGCTTGCTGTGAGAAAAATTATTTGCCGGATAATACGACTTTCCCGGCATCTATGTGTGTCTCAGATTCACAGAGGATGGGATCTAATATCATGTGGGATTAGAATGATGTCATCAGCTCCGTGTGAATACCGGAATACTATGCTGAAGTTAAATGAAAAGATGTAATTTCAACATTTTAATAACAAAACACTCACACCTACGTATCAGATCAACACTGCTAGTTATAGGATTTATTCTCTGCTAGCTGACTACTGGTATAAATAGTCAGTCCACTGTTTCATTTCTGTGCATTAGTAGGATGTAGTGAAGATAATCTCAAGAATTTATGCAGTTTGATCAGTGTGACAATGAGGCAGTTTCAATATATGTTTGTGTATTTATTTTGTTGTATTTTTATAAACCAGACTATGGGGAGTGGGGGTGCCGGTCAAATCGAGCCCTAGGCGGTCACCTATGTTGCCTATATGATGGGCCTGGTCTGATGGGGAGAGACGTGAACAGCAAATGTCTGAAAGCCATGTTTCAACAGGCCCGGTGATCCGGTCGGCCATTTTCACCTGCAGAGAGAGGCAGACATAAAACACAGAGTGAATTTTATCCTGTTTCGAGTATCTAACACCAAAGCTAATCCTACTTCTTTAATTGCCTTATTGTTTTTTTTTTTTTTTTTTGCAGGAAAATTTGGAATTTAGATGCATTTGACATGGTTCACGTTTGTCTTGCCTAAACTTGGATGTAAAACACAGCTTGCATTGTGCTATATACATCACTTGTACAGCACTCCAGGCAAAAGCATCTTCTAAGTATAAGTAAATACAAATATAAAATATAATTCTTTGGAGTTATACCATGTCTGCAAATATATTGTTATTTGTTTTACACAGTACAGAATTTTGCAAGCTGAACAGTTGGAACACAGCAAATTTAATAGCAGACAGTTCCTGGGTTGGGTGTGTGTGTGTGTGGGGGGGGGGTGTCAAACAACTGCAGAAGTCGGCATGAAGCGACGTGGGACCACAGGATGGCCAGCTGTGCCAGAGAGCCCAACTAACTGCCTGCAGACACCTGGTTCCTGCTCATTCACCATCCAGCCATCATCCCCGGGGTTGCAGCACAGGAAGTCTCGTCTTCCAGCACAGGAAGTTTGAAAGTGCTGGGGGGCCACTAGGAACTTAATTAGCGCCTTATGTCACTGCAGCTTTCCACCGGGCAAGAGTCTTTAATTTTCCCCCCCACTAATTTAAAATATGCAGTGGAGTTCACTGCAGTGCAGTGAACAGAAACTGTTGCAGCTGTAAAATAACTTCAGACACGATAATGGATCCAGTTTTTGCTTTAATCCAGTTCTTTTGGTCACAAAATGCGCATTTTAGATACTTATATACTACTACACTCAGACTAATTTTCCTCACTCATCCTTTACTTCTAATTTCTCCTCCTTATTCAGAATTTCTGCACAAAGCCATGAGCACAGAATTGGACACTTACTGTTTAAACAAGTGTATCTGCAGCATGAAATCAAGGGGTGAAAACATTTCCTGTGCAGGTTTATCACTGCATACAGCGTGGCATTTTGTTTGGAGGTCTTTGAATAAACATTTTCTAAGTTGCAACACACAGTAATTCTGTTGCCTTGGAAGAATCTGGAATTCCCACACTCTAGGGTCATTTAATTCAATGCACTAACCATATCAAGAAGATGTCTTGTGTCTGTATGTGTGTACATGGCAGTTAGCTAGCTTATAATTCACAAAGGAGTAAAATGTTTTTCTTATACTTTTTTTCTATGCAAATCCATGCCATTCATGATAAAAAAAAAATGCCCTGATATTCCTAACATACTCCAGTCACGATAAAAAACTACTTTTCAGCAGAAGTCTTTATTATAGTAAATGCATCGTAATTCTCCTGCTCCGCAGTCCTTAGCCACAGGACCCAGACCCCAGGTCCGAAGCGTGTCTGATCAGCACTACTGGGCTGTCACTGGACCTCATATTAGCTGCATTCTTCACTGATTTAATCGTCGAGGTAAAACAGCTCTGGTACTTTGTGCCACAGAAGGATCCACTTCCAGTCATTTCTGAGCCGCCAGGTCGCCCCCCCAGGGAACAAGCTGAGTGGAGCCCTGTATCAACAAGAAACCACAAGTCACAATAGCCCAAACGACGCTGCTGACAGACACCCAAACAAAGGGACTGAAGAGGGAGTCCGTCCGTTCTCACACGGGGAAGAATGCGGCAGTGTGCTGCTGCTCCAGATCCTGTTTATCCTGCATGTACATCTTTTGTCTTCAGCTGCCGGTCCTGGATCAGTGGTGGCTAAAGTGTCAAGGAAAGCTTTTAAAAAACAGTGACTTCCAGGCTTCATCATCAAGCAGGGAGAGACTTATTTCTCATACAACTGGGTCTGGTACCAGTTGGGCAGGCACCTGAACCAGCTGCAGCCACTGCATGAAGAAAACCCCGAAAAATGGGAGAATGTCATATTTCGGATCAGGAATGTCTTTCATGCTAGTTCCCGATGGATGCAACCTGGCCATTAAACACCTGCATTAGCCTGCATGCTAATCCTCTGTTAGCATGAAAAGTCAAAAGATGACAAACATGAAACAAAATAAAATGCTGGTTATGATCTTATTTCCATGGGTGGGCAGAGTTTCCAGCAGTCCCTGTATGCTATAAACAGGCGGAAATTTAACATAATATATAACCAAACATTTATCCAAAATTTTAAGATTTAAAATCCTACTGGGTCGCAGTGGGTCCGGAGCCTATCCTGGAAGCAACGGGCATGAGGCAGGGAACAACCCTGGACAGGGGGCCAGCCTATCACAGGGCACACTCACACACCAATCACTCACACATGCACACCTATGGGCAATTTAGCAACCCCAATCAGCCTCAGCATGTCTTTAGACTGTGGGGGGAAACCGGAGGAAACCCCGCGACGGCACAGGGAGAACATGCAAACTCCACACACATGTAACCCAGGCGGAGACTCAAACAGTGCTAACCAGTGCACCACCATGCCACCAACCAATCACATATATGACAAGCAATATTGATGTACTTAATTCTGATCAATAGTTAAGGGAAATTATCTCATAATTTGTCATGTCCGTTATTGCTAATATTGTAGTATCTTTTTTAATGCCAAATTGAGTGCAACTCCCAGAACACTGGGTAGTTTTAAAACAAGGAAAATGATCTTTTTGATCAGTACTACTGAACAACATCAAGCAGTGTAATTCTTGTAGGCCCACTGTGGTTATTGCATCAGATTTTGTCTACGTCCAACACGACATTCGTGCTTCGAAGAGGATTGTGTGCTTCAAAATAAGGATATCCCCAGGGCCAAACTATTATGAATGAAGATTGTTTAGAAAGGTAATATTTAAACATTGAAAAGACACAATCAGACACCAGCCTTTCTCGTTTCTGATGTGGTTTCGGGCAGAGTATCGTGTTTAAAAGACTACTCCTCCTGCTTTTTCTCGGCTAAATTGCACGCAGCTTGTGCAATTTCCGTGGTAGACATCGCCACCTGGCGTGCAGAAATACATTCGGAATAAAGCAGAAAATCCGTCAACACGGCGCAAATATTCAGACCTAAATCGTATTACCGAGCAATAATAATTATCATTCTGACCTATATTGTAGTTTGTCCTGCTCTCCACAGACGTTGCGGTCTTTTAAAATAGTATACGGTAGTCTGAATGAACACTGATACGGTAGTCCAAGGTGAACGCCTACTGCATGCAAAGACTGTTTATAACAGGACTGAAGGAAAAAAGTCAATCAGAAGGAAGAGTGCAAAGGTAAGATATTGTGCCAAAGGTAATTCGCTCACAAGCACTGCGCCATACGCGCACTGATAACTTATTTTAGTCAGTTTAGAAGTTGCTGTAAAAAAGGGAATCGTGACGGCTCATGCTAAACGGTCTCGGTGTTCTAAAAAGTGCAGGTGCAAAAGGAGTCTTAAGATCGTCAAAATGTAAACTGCCATGTTGACTCCGCGCTCTCAGTGAAATGTTCTATCAGGACACTTAAAAATTAAATCAGGCTATAAAATGAATGAATTATCGCTACGTTTATGCTTATGGCTATTTAAAAATGTATAGGCTTATTGGAAATTCTGTGGGAAAAATATAATCTAGCAATATTTAATAATTTATCCACCTTCATTTGTTCATTTGTTTTTGTGCTTTGGACATATACGTACAGTGGTACCTCGGTTCTCGAACTTAATCCGTTTCGGACTCCGGATCGAATCCTAAAAAGTTCGAGTTCTGATCGAATTTTCCCATAAGAAATAATGGAAAACCAATTAATTGGTTCGCGTCCCCCAAAATTACACCTTTTTTTTTTAACATTTAAACACGTAATTAACAGGATAAAACAAGATCATTTTTTTCCTAATGGCTTCCAAAACGATAAAGCAGTGAGAACTGGTTTTCAGTTAATGTACCTAGTAAAATAAAGTTTAAATAAATAAATGCCCTAATAGTACACGTAAGTTAGTGGTGTGTTTATTGGTAGTTACTGTAATGTTGCGCTGCTTTATTTGGTTAATTGTCTGTCGGTTACGGTTGAACTTCTGATATTCAGATAGAGTTCTAGGTCAAACTGGTTTGTTCGACTTTCAAGAAATTCGAGTTTTAGTGAGTTCGACAACCGAGGTACCACTGTATTTGTAAAAATATTTGTGAATACCTTTAATGATTTTAATTCAGTAACTTTACATGCAGTACCACTCAAAAGCAGAAGATGGCAGTAGAAGCGTAACAATGAGGTATTGTAGTCCTTATCTTTGTTTCAAGGTTATTATTATGTATTATTGTCCATTGAGCATAACAGAAAAGCAGGTTGTCATCATTGTCTGGGACCATATGGACCGATAGCTGATTCTTGGTTAATGCAATTCTTCCACCTGTGACAACATAAAGGGCAACTTTATATTCTCATTTATATACTGAGCATAGTAAGGTACAAAGGGGCCGAACTGGGTTTATCCAGAGGATTACACTTTTAACTGTTTGTTCACATTCTTTTCCACTTTGAAAGGATGTGAAATGGGGAAAAGGAAGGAAGGGATTTTTAAATCCATATTTAAGCAGTCACTCAGAATGAACTGACTTCCTGGGCTGTGTTCTGACTTTGAGTCCCACGAAACTGCAGCGAAGGCCTGATATCAGATGATACCAAAACCAAGCAACATGACTGATCACTCTAACCCTAATCACACACCTAGACATTTGCGGATATTAGTGCATAAGCAATTCTGCTGAAGAAAAGGAACAAACAAATGGTAACTATGCAGTGTAACTATGCAGTGCTTTACGTCGCCTGCTTCCAGTTGGACAAACACAACCTAAATGAATGCAAACACTGAAAGGCTAACAGCTGCCAGTATTTTTTATTTGATTATCAGAAGCTCTTGGAAACACAGAAAAATATGAGATCTTACACCAAAGGAAATGACAACACCTATACTTACAATAACATTATTACCATCACAGAACAACAGGGCCACAGGTTCTGTACAGTACTGACAGTTGAAACAGCTAGCAAGTGAAGTTAACAGTCATCAGTTTGGTTTCTTTATAGCAGGCTTATACAATGCATTTTATCGTACAGTATAAAATGACAATAGTCATAAAAAACAGGGTGCAACAAGTTGATATATTTACCACTGTTGTGCAACATTGTTCAGCAAGTGCATTGTTCAGGATGTACTTTAAAATCACTGAGCCATACTCCTACAACATTTGCATCAAATCAAGGTTCTGACCGGTTTTGTGTTTGGATGTGATGTGGAAAACATATGATAATGCAGCCCAGTCTCTATGAGTTAAAAATCAAAAGTGGGGGCCAAAAAAAAAAAGATGAAACACACAGACAGAGACACACGCACACAGACAGAGACACAGACACACACACGCACACAGAGACACACACAGACATATACTGTCAACAGGGTTCTCACATTGGACTGTAGAACGCTGGAAATAAAACCTTTGGTATAAGATTATGTGTGGAGAGAAATATATATTTACTAAAATCCTGCCTGAAAAAAAATATTGCCATATTTGTTTACTGAAATGTTATGATAATAAATAAGTAAAAATGCTTTCAGCAAATATGATCTAGTCACAATAGTCATGGTCCCTCTAACCGTCAAATAACATTAAACAGTCACTGTTTCTCCACCTTAAATAAAGTGAACTATGGTGCAAGACTAGATTTACTCTTTACAACCAAAAGTGTTGGGTTATAAAAATACCATTACATTAGCCATTCAAAAAATACATATACTATCTAGTTGCTGATGGTGTTAGCATGAATAATATTTTAAAAAATGATAAACTTTGGAAAAGTTTTTTTCATGATGTATTTCAGATGCTTAGTCACAACCCTTAAATGAAGGTTGTTTTCAATTCGCTAATCTGTAGGCAATAGCATCATACTGTAAAAATGCAGTATTGGGGTGAATTTTAAATGTCAACACAATTCTGCTTTCTGAACATGAGAGACGCAGGAAAATGGAAAGGTTTTCAGAACAGAAATTCAGCCTTGAATTACCTGTAATTTGACCCCCTGTTTGGGTCATAAATAGAATGTAACTAGTTTGTTACAGTGTAGTCACGCATGCAATTATTGAGACATTGAGATTTTATGTAAATTGCATATGGCAGGGGGAATAAACTGAATTTGGAATTGAGTGTCTGTGATCATTTTGATGGGATCAGATCCCATATCTAAGTTTTGATTGACCTGCTTTTGTTGTGGAAAATAGAGTTTTGATCCTCTGATCCACCCAACAGAGTCACTGTTGCACTACATTGTTAATTGTGGGAAAATTGTGCCCTGGCATATAACAAATCAAGGACACATTCAAGGGGGAAAATCCATCATGGTAGAATTGACCTTAGAACACCATATGTGCTAATAATTTAACACAGCCCCAACTTCTTAATCAATAAATTATGGAAACATAGGACCTGACACATTTTGATTGTATGTCATGGTGTTGTTTCATATAAGCAATAGAGTTTAAAAAATAAATTATGCTAATACTTTTACAAATTCATTTGCTTTCCTTAAATTCTATGGAGCATGTTGATGCATAATCGTTGGAAAAAAAACCTAATTACTTGGTAATTGAAAGTCATGTTAATTAGCTGGGAATTAAAATCCATTTTAATTTACCCTAGACATAATAATCCCATGATTTAACAATCTCTTCATAAAGATTTTTAGATTTAGTATGAAACGTTAATACAAATTTATGACCATTTTGCGGATCATTGTATATAAATCCGACCAAAGCATATATCACCGAATGTGAGTCCGTGGTTAAACATATTGCTCCTAAATACCTGTTACCAGGGATGTCATTTAAATTATATCTGGGTGAAATGTATTTTTAAATATATATTCGCGCTAGCATATGGTACAGACAGGCTCACTTCTAAGAGGGAGCTACATTACATCAAAATACCAGCTGCGAGAAAACAAAGATAAATAAACATACCATGAGGTACAAAGTAGGGCAGATATGAAAAGTGGTAACAAAAACTAATAAACATACAATCACACAACATGTCCCAATAATCTGACACACAGAACGGATTAACAGCAGATTGCTTATGACAGAACTACCCATGTTTCCAATGTTAGAAAGACAGTCTTAGGAGTGACATCCTGAGTTCCCAACAATACCCATTCCCTACAAAAAAGCAACGTATAACTTGCTTTTAAGTAATTGTTTTGTAGGCATCACATCATATGATACATATACCTATATACACACACGATTCATGCACATGCAATAGAAAAATACACTGAACTAGGATATTTGTAATATTGTAAAAATCTAGTCTGGCTGTTGCTGAGCTGCTGAGGTTAACGTGGTCATTATTGTTAACAGTGAGGTAATCCATTACTGACACCCCGTACAGGTTTCATTGACTTTCAGTTTTGTCTCTCAACGTTTAAATCTGTTTCGAAATCCATGTTCCAACATGTGAAGACAATCATGTCCATCAATCTACTATGTAGACTTTTTATAAATCTAGCGCAGTTTCAATGATAACAAACCTCTAAATAATAATAATAATAATAATAATCATAATAATTAGAGGATTACGGAGATGAAGCGTAATCACAAAAACCGTATTAGGAAGTATTTGCATCCAAAATCAAGACTGAATTTGAATTCAGAAATATAAAGTAGATGATGGTTATTTCTGTTTTTGAGTGAGCAAGTTTTGTTTCATTGTGAAACGGCACGTACGCCTATTAAACATTCAAGTATCAGAAAGATCGTTCCCTGTTTGCTCATTCATTGGTTTGTTAAACTCTAGGAACGGTATAGGCCTAATTTCTGTTCAATCCAATGCGTAGCTCCATCATCAAAATTCAGTTATAAAATTCAGTAAAAAAAAAAAAACAAAGTTATTTTGAGCGGTAGACAATGGACAACCCAATTTTCTTCTTCGCAGATACAAGCATTACAGCTTTCTTTGTAACTGTAAGCTGTAAGCATCAAAAAGCAGGCGATGCTCTTTACTTTCTTTCCCACACATTTCGACACAATGAAAAGATTTACATTAAATTACTGTTAATGACCAAAATTTACCTAAATTTAACGAGGCGGTATTATTAGAAGGGTATAGATATGAAACAACGTGAGACATAAATAAAACAGAATTTTAAGCCAAATACAACATTAATACAATTGTATAGCGTATCCTTACGAGGTTATTTTACATTTTAGGGATTGCATTTTGCTATGAAAACCGGCCGGTAACGGAAGCACGATAAACACATTGTACCTTGCTAAATTAGCAACATCAATCGTTTAAAAACTGGTAGCCCACTCAAGATTCACAATAAAATCCAGATGTGGTAACACAGCCGAAGTATTGCATTCATGCATGTCCAATAACAGTATTACATTTTTAAAATGGATAAGTTAGTACGGAGATACTCGGACGATCCAATCGTAATCGGCAGGTCTCGACGACAAAGTAATGGAAGAAAAATCTGCTGAAATGTTTCCCGAGAGCCTCCTCAAAACGTAAACGGAGCTTCTTCAAACTTCATTACGTTAATACACAATGGTTTGCATATTTTATATTAATACCACTGGGTTTTGAGACCTTGTACAAAAGCACTTCATATCCGAGTGGATTTAAAGATTCGTCTATACGTATTTTACATTTTAAAATACATTTCAATACTTTCTCTCAGGGTGAACTCAGTGTCTGAAAAGAAATTGATTAATTCCCCAAACAATGCATCCTTGACAAATATATCGACAATCTTTTCTTTTTTGCATATTAGGTCGAGTGGAAAACATAGCATGTTATTGGACATACCGTGATGCTATTTGAGTGAAACAAATATAAAAACGAAACAGTCTAAATACAATTGAATGCATTGTAATCAAGATATGTACGTTTTCTTTCTTACAAACAAACAAAAAACAAGAGTTCGTAACAGCCCGCGGCCCGAGACAACACAAAATTGAATATGTAATTTTAGTGCTATAAAAGCCATTTTGACACATTCAGATTTTGCAATTAAAAAATGTAACCGGAGTTTAGAAGACACCAAAGTATAATATCATATAGGCCTACAATATGTTCTCATCGGAACTTGTTTGCTTGATAAAAATACCTTAAATCTCCTTTGCGCACTTCAGCAGAACCAGAAACTACCCCTTTATATTGTAATATTTAAAATATATTTTAGAAATTGTATAGAATAATTAATATAAGAGTTCACTTGTGCATTGTGCCACAGGGATGAGCAAGGCCCAACTATGTCATACATTAACAACATTTTGTATGATCTCTGCCTTAAATGATTTATCTCATTGAAATCATCCCTTCTATTGTTTTTTGTTTGTTTGCTTGTTTTGGTGTTTTGAAACGAGAGTCATTTCACTGGTTTCTTAAGAGAGTAGACTGTCCAGTGACATTTCCAGTTACATGACCTGTGTTCTGGGCAAAAAGGAAGGTCTTCGGTTCACACACACAGGCTACATGAGAGCGTACCGGAGAACTGAAGAGTGAGTCGTTTGAACACACGCTAAAGTATAAAAAGAACGTGACATTATAGAGATAAACATATGTTACTCGTGATTCAAGAAACAGTCAAGGAGTTAGGGTTACGCCCACACTCTGCCGATCCGGTGGACTCTAAGACACGGTACCAGACAACACCAAAGGCACAGTCTCCTACTTATCGCCGTACGGTCCTGAAGCTAGCGGGGAGGGGTGTGTTCAATAAAGCCACCGAGCACAAATACTGCAGAACAGCAGGAGGTGAAGGCAAACATACCTTCATTACAACCCCCCAACGCCAATGCCACAGAAAGAGTCCCCATTGTAAGATTATAAATCGGGAACTACTTCGGTGGAAAAACAGCCCAATTAAATCACCTTTACACATCTCACGGCCACGTTTCCCACCCGTTGCTTATTAAATGCTTTTTAATGACGTTTGCGAAATGCCGCGCGCCGGGGACGGCGAGCACCCAGCTACATGAGCTATGCAGAGGAGAACAGGGAGCAAATGAGAGGAACAGCGTTTTCAAAGCGTTTCCGCTTTTAATGAAAAACCGCCGCTGAGGAGAGAGACTGAATCCCCGGCTTTACCGAGCGTCCCCTCCGTGAACCATGCAGACATTTCAGGACTTCAGAAAAGGGTTAGGAACCTCCACTGAACGCAATAGCACGGTGCCTTAGAATAGATGAGCCTTTGTACACTCAAATACTCTTTTACTACTCATCTCAGTTATGTAGCGTTTATTCTGTTTCTCGTGTTTTGTTGGTATGGTAAATCTTAATGGAAATACTTTTTTTTTGGGGGGGGGGGGGGGGGGAGCTTAACCATATCATCAACCCACAAAAGTCACAGGGTTTTTTTTTCTCATTGCGAGTAAATTAATTTATTTAATAACATATT
>JAABNY020000136.1:19907088-19925466 GCA_015164015.2 Brevimyrus niger
ACTGCCTCACTGATAGAATGAAGTCCTGCAGGGCGAGGCAGCAGACTGCCTCACTGAAAGAATGAAGTCCTGCAGGGCGAGGCAGCAGACTGCCTCACTGATAGAATGAAGTCCTGCAGGGTGAGGCAGCAGACTGCCTCACTAAAGGCACATGTGACACAGCCGACGGGAAGCGAAACGGCAACGGAAGAAAAAAAAAAAAAGGAGAGGGTTAATGTTTTCTCTGGTGGTGTGCTGATCGGGGTGTCAGCGGAAAAGGAGGGGGGGGGGGAATAAATAAATAAAATGCAGGATGACGACAAATAGGCACGTGGGCGAAGCATGCGCCAACCGTGTCCCACCTGAAGGGGGCGCTCAAATGCACTACAGCGGGCAGCTTTATGGACGGCCCCTCGTTTGACACACACAAACCATTCAGCTTTTTGGGGGGGGGGGGGGCATCACAGCTCCCATACTGGGACATGAAAACAAACAGGAGACGAGGGGGTGAGGCGGGAGGGCGAGTGATGGATGCGGGTGGGAGGCAGCGTCATGGAACGCTGCGTCTCGCAGGTATTTTTACCAAAATGTTTGTGACAATGGAGGTGATTTATAAGTGCGTGTGCGTGCATGCGCCCCATGCGGGGTCCCCGCTGCCAGTATGACAAGCAGCCAGCGTCACGGGACGTGGAGAAGAGCATCAAGGAACGAGCAGCAGTGAGGGAGGCTGCCACAGCACCGATGAGGTCATCCCTTTAGATGGACCAATACGGCAAAGCGGGAAAATGCAGAGAAACCTGGACCATGCCCCTTTACTGGACCACCCCCTTTACTGGACCACGCCCCTTTACCGGACCACCCCCTTTACTGGACCACGCCCCTTTACCTGACCACACCCCTTTACTTGACCACACCCCTTTACTGGACACTCCTACTCCTCAATAACTCCTCCTCCTTGTTGATCCCACCTCTTATTTATACGTCCCCATCACCGACCCCCTCCCATTCAGGCTAGAAATGTTACAAAAAACCAAGCATTCTCTCATTCATTCTCTAACAAAAAGTTCTCTTGAAATCTTTATAAATATTTTGCTTTTAGAACAATTTTTATTACTACCAAAATATTTCTTTTAATTCAATGCAGGACAGCACATGACCTGTAGCATGACACACAAGGACCACGGGGTCAAGCCCAGACAGAGTGGGAAGCAGATATGCAGGTTTACGTCTCCCTGACTCTGTCGGGAGGCGATAGCAGGAGAAACCGACCAAATGAGGAAAAACAAGGGAGCCCCCCCCCACCCTGAGATCCTTCAGCAGCCGCTCTGTTGTACAAATATGCAAAATTACAAAAAACTGGGAGCCTGGCGTAGCGAATGTTTACATTTCATACGTGCAGCTCCAACTAAATGCTCCGCGGGTCCATTTGATCTGCCTAAAACGATGAATTAAAATGGAGATACGACAGCAGAGACGCTCGCGATCACAAACTGACACACAGAGGCGGAAATGCATCACAAATACACCCAAACCTCCCAAATCCATCCCCAGCTTCTCCTTTACAGACGCCTCAAGGGCCAAAGCACCTTCTCTTACCGACCATCACAGAGGCCACATTTTCACGTTACCCATCCTTATCCACCCGATCATCTTAAAAGGGACCTTGAAAGGGGGGGGGGGGGGCATTTTTAGACGCTATTTTATTTTGCGGTCATAACAAAAATGCTGACTGCTGGTCAGCAGAGGGCAAATGAAGTCTCTCCCCAGAACGCTCTCCGGACAAACCGCCCACTTCCTGAAAGAAAATACTTATCATGGGCGGAGCAGCAACACTGTCAAGCATGTGGGCAGATAAGCTGAATATCAATACTGACACACGGCACGGCTCCACACAGGCAGAGCCCGCGACCACAGCGGCAGCTCAGGAATAGCTTTATTAGGTGGTTAACACAGCTCTTTTCCGAGCTATTTTCTTAAAGCCTTCGATTTCCCTCGACCCCTGACTAACGCTAAAGGAATCCAGATCAGCCGCTCAAGCTGAAGGGCACAGGAGCTGCTCCCCTTGATCTTCGACCGGGTCAGCAGGTGACCACAGAGCCGCCCGCTGCCTGGCCCTTAACGTGCCGCGTGCAGGAAGAGTGAGCGTGCACAGAGCACCGGCGACCCAACACCCATCTGGTCCTTGGAGGAGCGCCGACGGGGAAGGCTGCCACCCTCCACGCTGTCAGCCCTGACTACGTAGGGCCACCCACGGCGGTCAGTGAAAACGGTGCCTTCTGGGTATGACTCAGTTTACCAAAAAATGAACATGGGATAGAGTGCCCTCTTCCGATTTGAGCGTCAGAAGACAATGAGTCTATTACGGTGACGCATTTTCATTCTGTTTTTTGTTTTTGTTTTTTTTTTAAATAAAGCATCTTTAAACCAAAATCATGATGACGGATTGTGGGAATATTACCTAGCGACATGACAGAGGGAGCCAGGGGGGGTCGTGCCCGATGGTAGCTTTTAACGGGAAGCTTCCAGTCCCATCGGCAGCGAACTCTGCGCCGCTGGATGGTTCAACACTGGGTAAACTGTGCAGTCCAGCCTCATCAAGGCAGAGAATGTAAAAGGCATTCAGCTGCATTCAGAATCTGGACCTTAACGACAGTCATGCACACACACGGAAGGATAAACATTAACGGGAAGTATGGGGGGCCGCTGAGATTTCCCTATAGGGGAGGTCGGGCTACTGAGCAGAAATGCCGCATTCAACAAAACTCTGCCCCCGTCAAGCCTGGGCTGCGCCACCCACATGGACTGATGGGATTACATCACTGAGGTATGGTCTGAACCACCTAGGTGCCACTTTAAGGGACCCTCTACAAAGATTCAGCCGCCTTCAAAAAGTGCGATGCGGACGAAAGCAAGATGCCAAATCGGGGCGGCGCGAGTCCCGCTAGGGGCAGCTGGTCCCTGTTACCCGTATCATGGCAACACGGTGTCCGCATGCCATGGGCGGGCAATGCCACATGCAGTGGCGGGGCTCTCACGTTCGTTATGGCGTCCAAAACATGCTGCCGGTCCCTAAGCAGGGCACAGTGCAGAGCAGCGACAGACTCACAGCTACGCCGATGCTGTTGTGCTCTTCTCAGAAACGGGAGAGAGACAAGCCCTAAGCGAGCGTTTGAGGAAGTCAGTCAGAGACCATGTCCAATCTGATAAGAAGTATATGGCTGGGGGAATAGCAAGCTCTAATAAAAGTCATTGTGGGACGGCTGGAAGGCATCCAAGCCGGTGGATCTGGCTGCTCTGCAGAAGAGAGCTTTTCAGATGGTAATCACATGTTTTCAAATTAACAGCCCCGGAGTCCAGACCGACATTATCTTTAGCGAAACGCTCAGCAACTCTGCGCCGGTGTCGTGTTTTCAGGGGAACGGACACCACATGCATTCCGGTTACGGGAAAAGGACAAAAAAAAAGACACGACAATGCAGTGAATGAAATTATGGTGAATTAAGGGCCCTAAAATATAATTCCTGGAACTCATTACATTGGTGGGAAAAGGGGAGTTAAAAACAAACAAAACAACAACACTCTCAATCCATTTCATTTGCATTAATGTGGCAACAAAATGGACTTTAATGCAAAAACAAACCAAAAGAAACACACCGAAGAATGTAGGAGCATTGAAGAGTCAGGAGTCAGAGTCGCTACATGCTGGGTTCTAACCCCATGGATGTATCAGTACAATTTCTGTTTCCATTCCCGAGTCTCTCAGTTGCAAACTTTCAGAGGCACATAACTGACAGCACGAGATGTCGATTAAACTCGCAGAGTGAGATTTGGTCGTACAATGACAGTGGCGAACTGTAATGCTGTAAGAAGGAAAGTACATCGTAATCCTCGATGCTTGGCGACCTTTGATGTCAGCGATCAGCCTCGCTAGAGTGACCCGTCACACTAAGAGGTCTGGCCAAGTCATCGGACTCCTGCCAGCCTCAACTGCTCAATAATTGTTTGGGTAACAGTGTGAGCAGGGTTACGCAGTTTAAACAGTCATGGGAGTATATAATGAAGTCTTAAGGAAAAAAAGAACTGAATATTAAAGGAAAGAATGCTACTTTGAAAAAATGGGATGCGCATCATGAAATCTTCTGTGGGGTCCTGTTGAATATGTTATTTAGGGAAGAAATTTTATACAGCCACCAGAATACCATACTACTAATAACACATAATATAGCTATATTACTCAGCAAGTGGGTTTAAGAATGTAATCCATAAGGAATAGTAAACATAACATGCATTAGCAACAACTTGAAAAATCAAACTCAAGCCGCCCCCAAAGGGGCACAACTTACCAGGCAGGAGTGTTTGTTTGCCAGCCTAAAGATGGCGTTGAGCACAACTGTAACGAAAGTCCCATGAGCTGTGCAACCCAAGCAGTCGATGAATCACTGGGCACTGTGATAATTCTACTCAATACAAACATTTTGATGGTGTTTTGTCCGATAGCCCAAAACAATTAGCCGGCTCACAGGTGTGTTTGCCATTCTCAGATAATTTACTTTACATTCATTTGGAATGTCTTCATTTCCATTTACAAAAACCACGTTATCTTAAGGTTTATTGAGCAATAGTGAGACTGAAGAGAAGACGGGAAAGAAAGACTGCGGCATCAGGCCTGTTCCTGAAAGAGGAGACACATTCAGAGCCAAGCAGTCCGGTGAAGACATGGTCACGGCCTTTGGGGCAAATGGGAATCATTTATATACATGCATGCATTTGTTTCACATGAGGACTATTAGGTGCCAGCTACTTTAATTGCAAACCGTTCCTAACACAGATCCATTCCACAAATCTTTGTCACCAAATGCATATGTTCATTATATATGCATATGTTCATATAATTCAACATCAAAAATAGAGTCAGTGTTTATTAACAATAGCTCCAAGCTGACCACTGTAGTCCAAACTCCGGGTAAAATGGTTTGGTTCCGAGAGCGATTCCCGGCAGACGGCACATTCCTGACTGCAGAGCTGAGATCATACCCAACAGCAGCCTCTACAGTTGCACCCTCAGACGTAATCATGCTATATGGCACAAGGATACCTCAAATAGTAACAAGAAAATGGTCATGTATGAATGGAAGCCGGGGGGGCGGGGGGTGGGGGGGATCAAAACACCCCCATCCATATGTCATTCATAATGTAAGAGCACTTGGATACCGATTGGGGGCGGGAATTAACAACCAATACTTTCAAACTGCTGCCCTGATTGGTTGCAATGATCTCTTCTTCAAGAGCAGGTATCAGTTCATGACTGTGTTTTATGGCAGAAGAAAGGCAAATACATAAAACGCAACAACGCAAGATAAACCTTCTTACGGAATTTTTACACATGCAATGTATATATTCAATAAGCAATACAAGTATTTTTCAGTTCATATAAAGTTACAAGAACCAGAAGTAAACACAGACACCAGGAGGATGTGAAATGGAGAAGGTCACCTGGAGTGAGGGACGTCTATGCTGCAGGAAACCACCTTCCTCTTCTGCTCCAGCAGGGACACGGACCGGGTCGGCTCCTTCTCCGGCTCCGCTGGCTTGTCGCCTTGCCCGGGTGGGTCTCCCCTGCTCTCTGCCGCCCCGTTTCTGGGCTCCGTCTCTCTGCATTTCATCGACATGCTCGCCGTTTGGCTGACATGCCCATTGCATGAGCTTTGCTGCAAGGATTCATGGGAGAGAAGAAAAAAAAAACTGCCATTACAGACGGCAAAAGCAATTTTACTTTAAAAGCAAACACACGTTATCCAATATAAAATACTAATATCAAACACCTCTTAATGGTTCCACAACAGAGAATTAGGCAGTGAAAGAAAAGCCCGGCCCCGTTCACAGCGCCTCAGAAAGGAAACAACCCAGGACTGTAATCACCTGTTGGTGTGACCTAATTTCTCGATGAGACTCAATTTTCTCCCAAACGGCTTATTAAAATACCACATTTGTCATCCCCGTCTGATAAAAGTTGCATTTCACATTCGCTAAAAATGGACACTGGCCCCAAATAAAGAAACCATGAGTGTGCAGCAAGAGCGCGGCCTGTGACATCATCACGTCCGAGCAGCTACTCCAACCTGGTGACCAGAGGACGAGGTCACTCTCAGGACAGACACTGCCGGCTGGCAGCAAATAATGCACCCGAGGCATTTTATTAAGTCGGCTACACAATGTGTGAGGAGTGTGTCAGCGAGGCGGACATTCCGGGCTACTGATGTCAGCGTGGTCTTTGTGTAGCTAAAGCTGTGTAATTGGCTCAGTTACTTTGATTCATTTAGCTTGAACCGCTTATACACAAGTACTTCATTTTTTAATCTTGTTCACGACCCGGCTTCCGAGTTCCTGTGTCAGGAAGAAATATCTTCGATGAAAAAATGGCTTTGTGAATCAGAAGATGATATAGGGCACGAGCTGCACTCGGACGCGGCACACCGTTAAAGTCTGTAATGAACACATTAGGACATGAACCTCACTGTCCCCGCATTCTGTGTATGTATGACAGGCTACACAGCTACAGAAATGGATCAAAACTAGATATATTCACACAACTAACATGCAAAGATCACATATTAAAAAGCAGATATTAAAAAAAAAGCTTAAAAAAAAGTATGAGAGAAACACCTGCTATACTATTCTTTGATTGGCATTAATATATACAACAACGTGTGCATTATTTGTGACTTAGGTGCCAATACTCCGCACTGTCTGAAGAATTTACGCAGATGTACAAAACATCTTCGTAACACCACCTCTGTCCAGACAAAGACTTAATACCTCATCACATCTTTAACACAGAAGCAGCCATTGATGAAAATCCTAGTAAAAATTACTACCCTTTATTAAAAAAAAAAAGCATTTGTAAACAAGCAGCATTTAATAGCTGACCTAATAATCATATTTACAATCAAATGAAATTTGTAAAATGCACCAAAAATAAACTCCTGTACCTAGACTTATGTAGTGGGCTTGCCCCTTCATTCAATAACAAACAGAACTGCATAACAACATTAATCAATTTTGTGCATTACTGCAGTAGGCGGGAGGCTACGGGAAAAAACAGCCGGCGATGCGGTCAGACAAAAGGATGCATTCATGTGACCGCGGGGATACTCAAGAAACATAGAAAAACAGTTAAATTAGATGCTGGCGTGACTTTAAAACGCCGCTGCTTTGAAGGTGATGCCGACGACAGGCTGAACAAAACAATAAAATAAACGACACACGGTACTTGGGCACAAGTTGAAAGTATGACTCCGTACACAATTTTAAGTGTAGAGAGCATCCTTTCAAATCATAAAAGGCGGTCCAAACGACAATTAAAAGCACATACCACCTTCGCCGGGTTGCAATGTGCAAACAACTATTCCTGTAAAGGCAGTCGTACGTTGGGAGTAGGTGCTTGGTAGCGAAGCAATAGAGATTACGTATATTATCATTCATTTTTTTCCCATTCTGTTCATCTGCGTGCCCATAAAACAATGATGTGCAGTTTTCCAGGACCTCGCATTCTCGCAGCACTTGAAGAAGGGTTCACTTTAGTCAACAGGTCATGCCTTACCCTACAGCCGCTTCGAGGGGCATACAGACAAAAGGTACTTCGCTTCTTTTGTGGATAAATAAAACTCAGGTCCCGCTAAGTGTGACACCGCAAAATGTGATACCGTGAGGAAAAAATGATGCCGACAATAGCCAGTCTGTGTGAAACCAGAAGTCTGGAGACCAAATGTCTATGGAATACCTATATTTTGTGTTATATTCGTATGATTTTCTAATTTCACAATGCCATTTCGTGCCTTCCAGTGTTAAATCATTCCGATTCATTGGATTTAGGCACGCTCGCTTCCTATTGAATTATAATACTTAATGCATTTTACACGTTGGCAAACATTCAAAACAATGATATAATCTAATAGGTATAAAACACCAATATCACAAATTCTATAAGCCTGTTCTTGAATGTGAAGCTTGCTCAATATACACCTTTCGCGCACAACTACTTGTTCGGCGACTGAATTAATAAACGACCGGTGTTCGCCTCTTACCAGGCTGCATCTCTGCTTGGGCGATAAACAGCACACAATAACCCCGGCTAGGCAATGCGGTCATGATTCTTTATTTTTAGTGAGGAAATTACATCATCGATTTAAAAACACCCGACATGTTGGTTATAAAACCCACCACGTTGTTTAGCGGAAAGCGACAGCATCGCATCCCGAGATTAGGCGGAAAATGACGGCAAGGGGCGGCTGTAGAGGAGCAAATAAGCGGGGTTTTACCCTGGCGAGGGGGCAATGTGGAAAAATGCAATGCATGCGGCAGGATAAGGCTCCACGGCGTGGTGGCTAGCTGCAGAGAAAACCTGGCTAAGACGGGGTAATGCACCGTGCACATGAGCACGCCGTACGGTCTGACATACCTTAACTAAAACCAGTCCCTCCATAAAATAACGGCACAATGCATGGATGCATTATGTTTCAAAGACGTTTATTCGTCATTATAGCAGAGGCTCGGCTGGCCATCGTGGGCTGCACTGGACAAAAGACTAGGAGCTGGTATAAAAATACACTGCTGCACACGGCGTGCGCGCACTCGAGCCGTCCACGGAGCAATAAGCAGGGTGACTCATTACTGAAAATACAAAACACACACAAGCCACAGTAAAGCGATCACACACCTTCAGGCTGGATCTCAGCGGTCCCGCTGCAGGCGTCTGCTCCTGACAAACGGCCGCGTCGCCTTCGAAATACTCCCTTAAGCTGCCCTCTTGCTTCAACGCCGCGCAAAGGCTTTGCCGGGGTCCCATCGGAGTATCCCTGTTTTCATGTTTGACAGCATGGACCACCCCCGGGAGCAGTGCCCCATCGCCGGCACATACCCGGCTCCCAAGGAGAGAGCGCTTCACCAGTCGTCGCGAATGCATGGCGTTATCTCTTCGGATTTGCTACCCTTTATGCACAGCTGGGGAGCATCAACTGCTAATATTTTCCAGTGAATGCTATAAAATTGGAGCAGATAGTAAATTTTATAAGACGTGTATACGATGCGGTTAGCTTAGCTACAGCACGCCGCACTATCCATTCACAGTATATTGACTGCAAGCAAAAAAAAATGAAAAGGTCGGAAGAGAAACCGTAACACGCTTAAAAACAGCAGAGCACGTTTTTCAAATGCGCGTCCATCCAGTTCATCCGACCGGCTGCCTATCGTTATTCTTTCGACCAGTTTGTTTTTCTATCCGTTCCCTTGGGCTCGCAAAGACACGAAAACATGGCACGGAATATATTTATCTCGGACCGAAACAGCCATTTCAGAAATTGTAATCAGCAATTGCTGTGCAGTAAGCCGACTATTACCGGCTCCACCGAAAAGCAGAAATATCCCCGCTACTTTTTCAGTCTAGAATAACTGAAAGAAAATATCGCGCAGAAAAATAAAAATCACTAGCGGTCTCCAGTACAGCTCCAATCCCACACCAAGCTCCACTCCACCGGCGCGTCCTCCAGCGAGTGCCCGAACCGGCGGAATGCCGCCCGTAAACATGTGCGGTTCCCGGCTCCGCGGCACTCCTATTGGACGGCGAGGCACACGCCTCCGCCGCTTCATTCAATGCGGATCCGTTCTGCTCATTGTGTGACTGATCCTGGATCAGGAAGACGGCTTCGCTCATAGCGCGGTAGATAAGAGCTGGAAGCAAAGGGAGGCTGATCCTGTGTCAGTTCTTAATGGTAGAAGGTAAACCGGTGCGTTTCGCCTAACGGAAAGTGTGGGGAAGTAAAGCAGGAAACGAAGCCGGGAATTTTTTTTTTATTGTGAGATGAAATTATTATAATGAAGTGTTTAATTGTTTTAGCGTCTATGTATCTTCACAACTGACCTTTAAAGAATAGCTTACTTGACAATACAATTTATTTTACTTAACCCCCAAAGATGAAGGTTATCCAGTGATTAGTAACAATAACAAAATAAGCGGTACAATAAACATGATTATGGGAAGCAGTAATTATACATGAACAAGTTAACTATGGTTATATTCTATATCCCATTTCACACTAAACCCTCACCCAGACCTCTTGGGACACGTCAATATTTTAACAATGCTTCATTTCCAAAACGCCCCCTAATCCCTTAAAGATAATCCTATATTGCCACTCTCAACTTCTCTGAAGACGTTGCCAATACTTTTCTTATTTACTCAACACTTTGCTCCATGATGTGTGATGAGCTTCTTTTTTTTTTGCTCGGCCTTTTGTTGAACATAATTGTTCAAAGGCTGTATAAATGTTCAACTAAATAGTAACTTTATTTAAAGTAAAGACATTTACGACCATTCCAGATATAAGATTAACGTACTAGTTTACCTTGTAAAATTAAAAGGAAACTTTTTTCCCCAAATAATTTTTCATATTCATTCTGTTGTGAAACAAATTCAGCTTTAATTCATTAATTAGATGCGTTGTTCACAGCAAACTAACCAGCTGTAAAGTAATTATATAGGCTAGATGAGTAACAAAAAATGTTTCTACACGGAAAAAAGTAGCGTAATCCTGAAAGAATCCAAATCAGGAAAAGTTTGTTAACAGGGCGTTTGAAAAAGGTGAAATATAGCGCATGGTTAAGATGAACGCTGTGTACATTAAACGATGTGATTCTGTACTGTTGTTCTGTGTGGGTCGAAGTAATAAGTGTACGCGTTACAAATTAGCCAGATGAAATACGTTAACTTATTAATTTATCAAATTAACATTTAAAGTTTAATCCTGTGCCATTTCTCAGAACACCACAGTGTTGCGGTGTTGGTGGATAAAATCACGGTTTTTCTTACGTGTCAGTTTGAGGCAATATAATTAAGTATATAATACTATATAGTATGTCTATAGTAATGAAAAATAACATTAGCGACCCGGCAGCTACGCTGCTGGGACCCCTATTTACAAAATACAGAATATGGACTATTTATCGTGTACTCCCTTTTACAAAATGATTACAGACTGCAGTACCGAAATAATCTGACGTTACAATGGACTGAAGTCAGAATGAACAGCGCCCTACTTAGGGGAGATAAAGGGACTGCAGGTTCTCATCGTGCGTCACAGCTCGTTCGCCTGTCAGTGAGTGGAAGTGTCGTGGAACAGTTTTGAATTCCATCATATGAAACAGGTAAAGGCGTTACACCACAGACGAAATGATTTATACGGACCAACATCTACGTAATTGCCACTCAAAGCACAAACAAGAAAATTACATCCAAGTAATTATGGCAATCACGGAAAGCTAGGTATAGGCTATCGAATAGGACTGTTAACCTTAAAGAATGACAGTGAGACTGCAGGTTGATTCATAGATAAAGCGGTGTCTCGCTGGATAATGTCTTTATGGAAGTGGGATTGTAAAAGAAGTTAGCCTACTGTTTCACCTATGAATAAGGAAATTCAATTGCTTATGCAAATTGTCCAGCTGTATGAAGAGGTTAAAAAATAAGGAAATTTAAGATTTTCTTATTAATTTCGCTAATTTGGATATCTGGAATTTAAAGACACGAGTCCTAGACTGGTAAGAGATTCTGCACCCCCTCCCTTACACAGACGCTCCCCGGGGTACGATGGTCCGCGTTACGATATTTCGACACGATGGGTATTCCAATTCCATTATGTTTTTCACTTTCAGTACATTATTCAATAAATTACTTCAGATATTCAACATTTTATAATAAAATAGGCTTGTGTTAATGATTTTGCCCAACTGTAGACTTTGTTAGGTTAGGTGTTCTGTTAACAGTACAGGTTCTAGCCGGTGTGGCGCCCTAGGCGAGCATCACCGCCAGCGCCTCCCGCTTGAGGCAAAGTGAAATTTGCTGGCAGTTCGGCGCCTCTTCAGAAGTTGGCGCCCTTAGCATTTGTCTATATTGCCTATGCCACGGGCCGGCCCTGATTCTGTATTAAATCCATTTCGCCTTACGATACATTTGCGTTATGATTGGCTTATCGAAACGTAACCCCATCATGACCCAGGGCACGTCTCTATGAGGTACATACAAAAGCAGCGTCTCCTGTCTTCACTGGGTGGTTCCCTCCTCCAAACTCGGCTTTATTGTCTTGATTAATTTCCATTAGCTAGCAACACACCATCCTGTCATTCCTCATGGGTGATGGGAACTCATCTATTAAGATAATGTCAGGAACCTCCTTGCACATACCAAGCTAAGATAAAACATGTATGTTATAGCATGTCATAACTTGCAGGTTTCAGTAGAACATATATTTACTTTACAACAGAATACAACGCCCTCAGTCTTCTTTAAACCATTTCTTCTGCAACCTTCATTGGGTCTTACACCTTTATAATGTACACGTGCCTAATGTCCTTTACTGCAGCTACTTTTAAACACACACAAATAAGTTAGTTTTAAACATCATTTATTTTTTACTCACACAGATATTTCATAGCTAAGATGTAGTAGAATTTGATGCAATGCCAACTTAAAACAGTTATGCTTGCACTATACACCACTCCATTACTCTTGATGTCATCTAATCTAAACTGGTTTAAAGTTAGTATTCAGTTGGGCTATAACATCCTTCTGCCATATTAAAATGGACTGACCTACAAGAAACATACCAAAAATAAAGGAAACGGATAAATTAATAATCAGAATCAGAAAAGTTTTATTATCCTGGATGGTCAATAATGTAAGAATAATGTGAATAAAATGTAAATGTGTGTCCCAAGTCAGAAGCTCATGGGAGTTTTACTTAGACAAAAATGTTCTGAGGGCAGAAGGGACAATGAGAGAACCAATCAAATCTTAACCAATCAGATGATAACCAATCATATGTCTTTGTCCTGCCTCCTCTAGTTCATTGGACCTATCTCCTCTACAATCTGCTTATCTTTCTGAACCACTCATTTTTACTTTTGCCCCTCTCATTTTTCTGTACCCATTTTTGTGTAACTAAAACTTCCACAGTTAGCATCTCATCATTCCCAGAGTCATATATATATAGAAATATTATGCAGCGCCAATGACTTTAATTTTGAAGTATGTGGTTGCCTGTTAAAGAAATTTACAGCGGCTCAAAGATGTTTGCTTTTATTCCGCTACATCTCATCTGTAGACTTTAGAGCGGTATTACACAATCTTCCATAGGAACCTGACTGGGTTTAGAGTAAATAAGTGAAAAAGACAAGGTGTGTGGATAATGGTCTTCCAGGTCATGTTCAGGCTTACATGGTCAGTGAGTATCATTAAGTTCCAAATGGCATTAACCTAACTAACTGAGAACTACGGCCTTTGTCAAGAACCCAAACGCAAAGTCTCTCCGGTACGACTTGATGTGAGCACAGGCATAGCGTCGAATGCGGCCACACACCTCAGTACAGGATTACCAGGATCACATTACAACTTCAGAATCACCATTATTCCTCACTGGTGACAGGAAGCATTATAAACATTACTCAAATGCTCTGCATCAGAATAATCCATTTGCTTGTGTTCTGGATAACCTGGAACAGAACACGTAAGGACAAAGGCTGTCACTCACATAATATTTCTAAATAAGATTTTACATCACAGGGTAACTTTCCCTACACTACAAGAGCTTGAGTAATTCAATCACGGATTTAGCCACCCATTTTTAAGTGACCCATTTTAAGTGACTGCGGCGAGGAGACACAACCAAAACAGCAGTTCAATAAGATAACAGCTTGGAAGAACTGTGGGAGAACACGCCCTTTAACCTTTTCAATTACTTTACAGTTATAGCAAAGACATGTATAAGTGATACAGCTTATGGTCCTTTGTTTCCGTTCTGTACCAGTGAGGTAATTACAAACACAACTGTGACTCAAGGCTTTTTACTTCCATCTAGTGGCAAAATTATTTAGTGCACTTTCAAATTTTATTATTAACAACACGGTCGGCATTGCAAAAACAAAGTTTAATGATCCCAAACGGGAAACTGTGGCACCACAGCCGCACATATAGCACAACGTAGGCTATTTAAGGAAAAATACAGAATATGCACAAAATAGTATAAAATAACAACAAGAAAATAAATGGATGATTTTCCCAGCCTGGGCTTTGATTTGGTTGGCACTGACTGTACAATTGCACTCTGTAGGGATGAGTGTGGGCACTTTGGAAAGTGGCACAGTACCGCCTTATGGTCACTGGGGGAAGGAGCATCAGCCCTTTCTAAGACGTATTGGTGTGACGAACCAATGGCTGCATGTGCTTATGGGTACGACCCTGTGAAAGTGACCGGCAGCTTGGCAGCATCGACTTAACCCTCCTTTCAGAGCCTAAGCAGCTGGCTAATCAGCATTGCCCTGGGTGATCAGCCTCGGGTGATCTGCTGCCCTCGGGGAAATGCGCCCACTCTCTTGAGATCGAAATACCTACTGAAGACGCGACTGGGCTCTGCCGCCAAGCGTTGCGACTCCTTAGATGGGGGACATGGTAAAACCAAATTTGCCGATCGGCGTGGATGACAAGGAATTGATCTGGACGAAATCTCAGAGCGCTTTCAAATCCACGGAGGTCAAGTTCCAGCTCACTGAGAAATGGAACGCAATCACGGCTGACGACGGGAAAGCCCAGGTATGAGGCCTTAGGAGCCACACTCTGTATCACTCCTTCAACTGACACTCCTCTACACCCAACCTACAGACCGCAGTAACGGGACGCTCATCCAAATGCAGGTGTGGGATGGGAAGCAGAGGTCTACCAAGTGGTCTACGAGGCGGGATGGGTGGCTGATCGCTCCAAGACGCTGCTCTCTGTGTGAATACGGCTACTGATCTCTCAGTTTGTAGCTAAGGCAGCTGCATGTATTTGCTGTGGATGGATGAGTTATCCAACCAATATGTTTTTATTTGGGGGGGGGGGCTAACAAGGCTTATCATGCGTGGATTGTTCTTGGAGGACAGTCACTTTCCATACAGCTGGTGTTTGGGGGTGGGTCGTGAATTTCCTTTCAGGGCTCATGTCATGCAACTAAAATCATTCCGTGGCCTGGTGGGAATGCGATACAGGCCACTCATGCGGTGTTTAAGAAGCACTCTTCTCTGTTGCAGAAGTGCATTATGGATCGATGTTGTGGCTCACAGGACACATTTGAAGGCAGGTGAAAAGCAGCGACTGCTCCACAGGCTTGGGAAATGCTGCCCTTTCTTTGGCTCCCAGGTCTCTGTGACGCTTAGAGCTCCCGTAGAGCATTATCACATATGCTGCCCATAATAAAATTTCTGCATACAAAAAGAATTCAGAACTGGGGAACTCTTAAGTATGACATTTATGTTCTTTAGTGGTTTTTCTCCAGGCCTTTCAGGAGCTCAGTGCAAATACAAAATAAGCACATGGTCTATTGAACCAGCTCACATGCTCAGAGGATGTCTGTGCTGTATTTCCTTGTGATGAACCATGAAAAGAGCCCTTGCCTCACCAAAAGGAAACCTGTTATTTTTTACCAATCAAATATCATCATATCATAGCATTGATCTCAAATATTAGTGTTGTAATTGCCCCCACTGGGTCTGTATGCTCACATCCTTTTATAAGGTACACTGCAGCTCAGCTGTGAATGTAAATACATTTATTACTGTAAGTCATGTGACTTACATTAGCCATTGCACTGCTAGTAAACTATAAATTACATATTGATTTTTTTTTCTTTTATCCAATGGACATTGGTTGGTTAAAATTGGCTTCTGACGAGTTTGTGATTGCAATTGCAGCTGTTCCCATCTTTGTGTGTTGAGAAATATGCATTATGCAATGCAATGATAAATTTTGATTCCTGCATTTAGTGGTTTACACCGATATTTATTTTTTGGATGTTCTATATCCTCTAACAGGGTAAGGCTGTATCTTTCCCAGATACACTGTATGTCATTGGTGTTATTTTTTATCAATTCGATTAAAATACTGGCACATTTACCAAAGGCTGAGCAGGGGAGCACAAGAGAGGTTAATATGTACACTTTGAAAATACATGGTAAAAAAAATCTGTCTGATTCTCCTCTTTCAGAGGACAGTAGAGACCTGATGCTGTAACTCTCTCCTCATGCATTTATTTGCGTAGTAATCGTATGGTTGTAGATAAGTATTAGGGGTCATATATGTTACCAGTCTTGGTTTCCAAAGTGTAACATGTCATATGGATTGTAAATGATAGCGTTTTTTATTGTTGCAGTTTGTAGTCACAGACTTCACTTTCTTTGCAGATGGACTACAGGGATATAGGGTATAGCACATACTCACTGAGCACTTTTAGAAACACTGTAGTTGTGGTTGGGGCCTCATTTTGGTCTCAGAACAGCCTCAGTTCTTTGTGGCCCGGATTCCACAAGATGTTGGCAACATTCCTTTGAGATTCTGGGCAGAACTGTAACTGACTGTATCATGCAATTTCTGCAGATTTATCAGCTGCACATCTATGCTGCTTATCTCCTGCTCTATTGGATTGAGATTGTTTTGGAACAGGATGCATTATCATGCTGGAAATAACCATTAGAAGCTGGGAACACTGTGGCCATGAAGGGACACACACGGCCAGCAGCAATACTCAAAATGACTGTGGCATTCAAATGATGATCAATTGGTATTAACAGGCCAAAAAAGCAAGAGTATCTAAAAAGCAAGAGTATCAAAAAAGCAAGAGTATCAAAAAAGCAAGAGTATCAAAAAAGCAAGAGTATCATAAAAGCAAGAGTATCAAAAAAGCAAGAGTATCAAAAAAGCAAGAGTATCAAAAAAGCAAGAGTATCAAAAAAGCAAGAGTATCTAAAAAGCAAGAGTATCAAAAAAGCAAGAGTATCAAAAAAGCAACCCCCAAACCTTTACTCCACCACCAGCCTGGGCTGCATTCGGTGGACAGGATTCATACGATTGATGCCAAATTCAGTCCCTACCATCTGTGCACATCAACAGAAGTCAAGATTCTTCAGACAAGGCTATATTTTTTTCAGTCTTCAACAGTCAGATTATGGTGACCTGGTGCCCACTGCGGCCCCAGCTTTTGGATTTTGGCTGACAGGAGAGGAACCCCTACTCTGAGATGCTTTTCTGCTCACCACAGATTTACAGAGAGATAACCAACTTACCATGGCCTTTCTGTCAGCTCGAACCAGCCTGGCCATTCTCCTCTGAGCTCTCTCATTAACAAGGCACTTCTGTTAGCAGACCTGACGCTCACTGGATGTTTTTCACACCATTCTCAGCAAAGTGTAGAGACTAAGGTGTGTGAAAACCCCAAGCGATCAGCAGTTGCAGAAAGGCTCAAACTCGCCCACCTGTCACCAGTGATGATGACATGGTCAAGGTCACTTTTTTTTCCTTTAGTCAGCTGTGGTGAATATTGCAGCATCTGACCCATATCTGCATTATTTAATGCATTCACTGTTGCAACATGATTGACTGAATAGATAATTGCATAAGCAGGAGTATATGTGTTCCTAATTTCAGAGAAATTTAACAATACAAATTAGGATTTAACCACACAGCAATAAATGCAGAAAGTTTCACTGATCTCCAATACTGTCTCAACAGGTTTGATTTAGCAAGAAACCAAGATAAACCGACATCATCAATGTTTAAGGCATAACCTGTCCATTGAACCTTATTCCTACTAAACACCTTAAGGAATCTTCATCAACTCTCTCTACACCCAGTCGTACCATTTTAAATGTATCTCTACACAATTTTATCTCAGGATCCTTCAGTCAAAGGGACTTCAGTCAAACCACTAATGGAAAAAGAAAGCCAAGTTTGACCCTCGGATGTTTCATAAGAATGTAAAATACTGCAGCGAGGATAAAGATTAGAATGACCTATAAAATCATGTTACACCACCACTTATATCCATCTGCTGGCTCCCGGAAAAATTTATAGCTAATTTCAAAATTTTACTTTTTACCTTTGTTCTTCATGGGCAAACGTAATTGAACTTGTGAATGTTTACAAGCCCACAAGCAGGAGTGATTTAATGCATAGGCTCACCTGGAGTGCTGGGGGGGGGGGGGGGGGGGGCCCAAACAACTTTTTGGTCACACAGACCTAGTAATAAAGAAAAATGACCATTGATGATAGCAAGCGCAGATCCTTCTAATATCTGCAAACATAGAGGATGCTCCCTCATTAAATCACAAGTGAAGATTTCATTCTTTTGAATCAGGGGACAATAGGGTACAATAGGTCCTGTGGTTGGGGCTGCTGTGCAGGGTGTATCTTGATACAGGGTATATCTTGATACAGGGTATATCTTGATACAGGGTATATCTTGCCTACAGGGTGTATCTTGATACAGGGTGTATCTTGATACAGGGTATATCTTGCCTACAGGGTGTATCTTGATACAGGGT
>JAABNY020000136.1:19949544-19966368 GCA_015164015.2 Brevimyrus niger
GCTGCAGAATGAACTTAAAATGTTAAAGGTGGTCTGGGAATTAAGCGGTAAACGTTAAAGGTAGGGTTAGGGTTAAAGGGTTAAACGTTGAAGGTAGTCTGGGAATTAAGCGGTAAACATTAAAGGTAGGGTTAGAGATAAACGTTAACGCGTTAAACGTTAAAGGCAGTCTGGGAATTGGAGCTGAATTAAATTGGAAAAATTCACATTGCAAGTTGTAAATTTACCTAAAATAAACTATAGCCAAATATGACTTATTACATCGAAATGGAGTCGGTCTTTACCGGGAAAGGCAAGTCGGTAGTTTGCATTCTGGTTAACTTGCCTCAAAGTCTAACCACGGCCATGACATCATAAATGTGGATATAAAATTAGTAGCAGCAAGAGTATGACTCCTATACCCTTGTTGTACCAGAAGACACAAAGCAGTGTGGACAAATTAAATGCTTTTGCAATATTTTTTCTGTGGAAACCAAGATATTTACATTCAGCGTAGAATGAAGGTCTTGTGGTGATTAGTTTCATTGGCTTTTTACTCACTATTGTTACATTTCTCACAAACATGCCACGTTATGAGTGAGCAGGGATGAAAATGATGGCGGTCATTTCAGAGAGCGTATGCAGAGCTCATGTGAAGACAGTGCAGGTGAATTTATGAACAAATAAACGACAAACTTCTACGTGAACGGATGAATCATGGCTAATTACATTTATTATACTTTTAGATTATAATTTTTTTAAACTTTTTTATCCGTTCTCAGATATTCAGATGTTCACCAATGCTGACTCATCTCAAGTCTACATCTATTGTTTCAAGTCAGCCTTTCATATAGATTACTCAGGAGCACAGGAATATTCTAAAATACTCTAAAAATTTATAACCACATTGACAGTAGATATTAATATTTCACTGGCTCATGACCCAGTTTTCCCTGGTAAAGCTCCATTTTAGTAAGACTTTTGGGGGAGAAAAGGGATCATTGTGCATGGTATTAAAAAGCCATACTGCTGTACTGGAAACGTGATCATCTTAATAGAAGTAAACCTCTCATTGAAGCCCTACCTTCTCTTCCCCACTCTTTCTCCTTGGCCGCAGATCCACAGTGCGAGCCTTAAACAAGAACTTCTCCATAGCCCTCTTCTTCCCGGCGTTCATCACGCTGCTCTTCTTCCAGCACAACAGGACCGTTTACGACATCGTTGCCGGTACCATCGTGGTGAAGCGAGGCAGGGCCAGGTGACAGTGTGCCATGACAGCTGGCTGTTGTCCTCGTCCCCCGTCTTCCCTTTCGTATTTATGTATTCCAGCAAGAATGACTGCATCCTCAGTTGCTTTTTCCCCATCACTGGCTTGATCTTTGCCCGCTGGAGACTCTGAGGCTTGGTTACAGTGAGCTGGAGGGGAGAACATCACCTAATGCCCGGGCTCTGTCAGCACCAACCCAGATCTGCCACCTTTTTCATGCAGAATTGCAAGTCTGTTTTTCTGCATTGCAAAGCTGAATGACACTTTCTGCTATGAAAATATCTATACATTCTGCTATGATAATAATTCAGGTATGAAGATCTTTCTATGGAATGAAATCATGGTTTGGGCTGTTTATTGACTCTTTGGTTAAATTATTAGCTGTAGAGGTTGGACACAAAGTTTTATACGAACAATTGAGAAATTCCTGACCCTTTTTTCTGAGGCTGATGTCCCCAACATACAAAATTACATAAATTGAGGTTTTTATGTTTTTTTTTATTTTTAATTAATCTAAAGAGAGGGTATCAGAGCATGGTATTGTAGTACCTTGTAATCTAAAAAATAGCCCATAGTTTTAATATTCTGTCTGAAGAGAATTGCTTTTATTTGGAGTATCTCAAAATGATTTTCCATTTGATCTTGCTTTCAAGGTAACTGTGACAGGGCTAAAAACCGTTTAGTCATTCAGCCACTACACTGGCCCTGTCTGCCAGGCTGGGGTTCAGACGCTGAGCAGAGTCACCTGTTATCCTGCCCATTGGCCAGGATCCCGCTTGCTGTAGCAAGGCGTTGACCCCTCCTTATCCAGCAGTGTTACTTATAAAGCATTATGAGAGATGCCTGCCTCTCTAAGTGTTATTTTTGTGCACATGTCCGCCAACAATGTAGCCATCATTTTTTGTTTTTCATATACAGATACGCATATGTGGAAAATATACTTTCATTGTGTTTTACCATATGAAATCATCGATAATGCAAAAAGTTTTATTCCTTTGAATTATGAGTTATTGAGGAAAGGAGGGTTTGCTTCCAGATTATTTCGAAGGGTGAACTATCAATACCTGCATTATAAAGTCACCGTAACACATTAACGGTCGGAATGGTGAGAGAGAAACATTTCTCTGGTGCATTTACTGAAGTATCGAAATGGTTTATTTGTACAAGACCATTGTGACTGTAAGCTTTATAATGTTGTGGATATTCACCCAATTAAAAACAGCTTGTGTTTTTATACCACGGATAATCTAGTAAAGCTGAGCCTAGAGTTCGGCAATGTTTGCACGTCATAAATTAACATTTAAGCTTCAGGTTTAAATATGCATAAAATTATTAAACCCAACTAATGAGTGAAACAATTACAAGAGCTCTACCGTTAACATTTATTTCCTGCATCTTTAATACAGCTTTTTGAGGGATAAATTATTGGGGTTCATTAGCAGATGTTAAACGTACGTTAAAATGGTTTTATAGATTGTTGACTAACTTTTATTAGTGAAATAAATGAGTAAGGAAATGCGTCGATTATCGTATTTATGTGCTTAGTACAGTGATGTATTTAGCTGTTTGTCACTGAGCAAAGTACAATTTTACTCGGAAAGGTAGGCCTGAAGTTTGAAGACTGCTGTCTTCACTGTGAGGTAAGTTTCCATCAAACGTGATCATCAGTCAAAGTGGGCACCATGTTAGAAGGGTCAGTCGCTGGTTAAAGGTCCAGGTCAGCTTCACAAATGGGGTTTTTATCTAGCAGATGCATGAACAGGTGCTGTGGGCTGGAACGGGAGCCGCACGGCTGACAGCCTGTGACATGGTGTCAAAGCAAAGTGATTCTGCTGCAGCCAGGACTTCCTGCAGGAAACGCTTTACCCCAAGCACACTTTGAAAAAGCTGCAAACCGATTACCTTGCAGAATGTTGGAGGGGGGTGTGTGAAAATGAGGATAAATGATTGACAAGCGTTCGTGATGCAAACCCAACCTCCAGAGGCGTGTAAGAAAATGCTCTAACGCTGCGGAAATATTGCTAAACCGATAGTGATCCTGAGAGGAAATTAAGGAACCAAGGATCTCATAGAGGCCAATGAAATTAGGCTCTCGTGTTATAAGGTGTGCAAATGCTGCTCCTCTCCCTTGCATGTTGTAAGTGAGGTGTAATGAATGACTTGGATAAACGATAGAAAGATGGATGGACGGAATCACCAAAGTACACGGTAAGTACATGTCATACAAAGAGTGGTTTGTAGGTGACTGCAAGACAAAAGTATACAAGTGACAGATAAATATCTCTAATTATATTTTAATGTCAAATGTTCCATAGATATGGCTTGTTCTGATTTTGCAGAGTTCGACATCCCTAGCTTAAGTGAGGGGCTTGCGTCTTCATCATCACATTAATTAAAACCAGTGTTTCATGTTAAGCAACAAGTATCTATTATTGTGTATGCCTTTTGCTAAGGGACAGGCTGCATGGAACAATGTATGATTTCATGATGATGATGATGATGATGGGGCTTGAACCGGCACTCTACCGATCACAAGCACAGAGGCTCAGCTTGACTCACACGCTACCCCTGACCTGATAGCTGGATGGCTGAAAGCCTTGAGTTTGAAAATGAGAAGAAGAAAAAAAACAGACCAAATGTGGTGATGTCATACACAAAGACTGTGATTGGTTAAAGAAGTGAAACACAAGCCACTCCTTTGTTGACCCAGGGACACATCCAACTCTGCAAAATCAGGATGTCTCACAGATATGATCCTTCTCTAGCTCTACATGGTTTACTTAGGTTTACCAATACAGTCCACTAGGGGGCATATTTATCTTCAGTTTTAATTTTTAAAAAATTTTGCCTTGTACTGACAGGATTACAACTAATTAATCTCAGATTTGCTCAAAATAACATAATGTTCAAACAAAATATTGTGGTTAAAAAAATATTTTGTTTGTTACATGACAAAATAACCAGAAGGGTTCTGTAAAGGTAGCTGTCAGTATCGTGAAATCCCACAACCACGTGCTCCCCTTGTAAAACATCCACACAATGCTGAGAGTTTCGGCTGAAATGCCTCATGGATTTCTCTCTACACAACAGAAATAGCAGGGATTGAGCCGACATTAACTCCACAGCCATTGTTCGCGATTCCATCCACCCACCTGCCTCCCCTGGGCCGTAAACTGAACCGCAGGCCCAGATGTCTCTTTCTGAGCTCAGACCTGGCAGGAGAAACCGGGGCTTCAATGGAAAGTTGATTTATCTTGAGGGATTATGGGAGACTAAGGGTGCAGCCGGCAGTTTGCCCTCAGGGAGAGTCTGTGACTCGCTAGGAACAAAAACGCAGCGACGGCTCACTGTCTGGTTACAGCCGATAGATGTTGTCATCTAAGGAATCTCTCCCTGTCATGTGATAAAACATCTAAATCATATTCCAAATAATAGTCATTAATTAAACGTTAATTGATTCACTATGGAACTGTCAGCTACATGCTTACCTTGAGTGCATGAGGCAAAGCACCGGAGAGGAAGTCATCAATGGGGAGTGAAATACCTTTGGATCTCCCCCCCCCCATAAAAGAACTACATACATATTATGCAAAAGAGATCAAATGAGCGCAATCTCTTTGGCTGTCTGAATCTTTCCATTTAGCCTTTACACATTTATTGCATCCTGTCCAACAATTAATTCTACAAACGGTCTGCGAGGAAGGCCATGTCTCACTCGCATCCGTTCGGAGCCTCTTTCAAGGAGCCTTCAGGCCTTTGCTGATATTACGCTACACTTCATCACTGTTATGTCAAGTTGTTTATCGCTAGAAATCTGTCCATTGGGCGGTTCTCAAAGGCCTGCCTCCCTTTCCGCAGCCTGCCCACTGGCGTTGTGAGGCCTGAGGATGGGACGGGAATGCAGTGAGCGGGCACAGCGGGTGGCGGCGGAAAGCAGCCCACATGACCGTCAGCAGCACTGGGCACACTGCGGTGTAGGGTTTCCACACAGCGACACAGGGAAGTGCAGGGGGCCCTTTCTCATTCACTCCCTGCATTGTCTCTGCTCTTCATACCACCAGACACAATACTGGCCGTATTCTGCTTTATGAATCTTCCTCATGTAATTGTTCTTATTGATGCAAGTATTGTTTTCTCTCAAACAATACTGAACTCAATGTACCACTGTACATTGTTGGTACATAGTGGGATCTGGCTGTACGTGAGCCCCCGAGTTACCTACAGGTGGGGGAAGTGAAATGATCATTACGTTTCTGAGTACAGGGGCCTCCCAAATAAAGCTTTGCCTGGGTCCCCTTCAAAAGTGGGACCGGACTGCGGCCCCTTCAGAAGTGGGACAAGACTCATACGTTTCACTTGCCTACAATTGCTCGCACTGTGCCAGTTCTACGCCTTTCTGCCAGTGTTGCTCTTTTGATGATGGTGTTTTTTCTGCCCAAACGGTGACTTTAACCAAATAAGTGTCGGGATTGAAAACATAAAGACCTACATGTACCCCACAGATTCTCTGTGGAAATTATTTAAAACACGTATTGCGTGAGGGTGCTATCAAAATGTCTGGGCTAAAGTTTGCTAAACCTTTTAAGGCATTTATTGATCTTGGCTTTTGAAGTATGGAGTTAACATGAAAGCTTCCCAAATATACATCTGCTGAAATCTTTTTAGGAAGCAGATTGTGCTGCTTGAACTTGCTATAGTTTTTCATCAATTTTGCATACTGCCCACGCACAGGAGAACCCATTTGGACGAGGGGGAAGATACCAGTATGAATATTTTATCAACATTAGCGCTAATAAGATGTGATGAAGAACTCAATTGTTGTTGCTGCATCAACACGGTAGTTTTGAATTCACTGTCTGCTGATCGCCAGTCACATTATATGTAATACACAACTTACTATGTGTATGAGAAACCACGATTAAGTAGCATATGTCATGCACTAAGACCGCTATTAAGGTATATCAAACGATCGCACATTGTGTACATCTTTTTTGCTGAGGCGTTTCTTTCGAACAGGTACACGGCTTCACGAAATTAGTGGGATGATGCACGGCAACTAGACGGCACCGAATTATTAATCACGGACTCCTGATTTGTTGGAAACATGTAGAGAGCCGCCTCCCCGTTGCGAGCTTTTAGTATCAAATGCTGTCATTTTCATTAGCGCTCACGAACAGTAATGTGCATGAGGCTTCCAGAATCACGCACGTATGACGGCCGTGACTGATGTCGGCGCGGCGCATTCAGCCAGGTACAGAGTGACCGCTTTCCAGGAGGGACACCTGCTCCATCTCATTCTCCTCATCTTCGCACCCTCCCTTATCAGCACGCATATATGATTAAATCCTCCTCCTTCCGCATCTGGCCCTTTCTCCCTGACAGTTTTAGTCTACTAATAAGTACCCTCGTTGATAATTTGGACCGCTTTGCTTAGCACCCTTTCATTAATTACAAGATGCATCAGGTACGGCTATGACACAGGATAATGGCAGGACCGCAGTGATACCTTAATTATTGGTTTCCGTCTGCCTCAAGGCGGTCGATAACTGAAAAGCCTCCTACCTCACGGACAGTGACCTAGAGCAGGGCTCTTCAAATCTGGACCTCGATTCCAAATCCAGGCCTATTTTTCAGTTCTCCTAGGTAATTAGTTTAATAATAACTGATTCTGATTGGTCAGAGGCTTCACGCCTAGCTCACAGGTAGAGGAAAACCAGCAGTGCTCGGACCTCGAGGACCGTGATTTGAATAATCCTGACTTGGAGGAAGACTGGCGAAGATTATTACAACACGGAGTGATCCTCAAACAAATTTCCGCACTTAATGTTCGTAACACTGTCGTGAAGGAGCGTCACCGTTGAACCATGAGCTGATTATAAAAAAAAAATTGCATATAGACGGGTTTTGATTTTGAAGGTTTGTGTAGCTTTATTTTGCAGCATTGTTCATGATAGAATCGTGTTTGTCTAAAGTTAACTTAAAGGTTTATCTCTTTTTAAAAAGACGTTTCCATTCTGACATCAACCTTTTAGTCTAATACCCGAATTGTATCATTGTTCTTTAGTTATGAGACTGAAATAAAAACATAATATTGTTTAGCTATCGAACAAGACCGTATGAAATATGGTCAATTACTGTGCGTAAAAAATAATGGGATGTACAACATATAAGTACATAAAATATGGAACAACATATTGTAATTTCCGCAAATCTGCTTTTGCCTATTAACATATGACTATGTTTCAAATCAGCATCGCAAAGGCAGCATTCGTCATATCACGCTTTGTTTTAGTAGCCATAACGCTGACATTACTTATAAGCATTCGACGACAGCTTTGCTGTGTTTTCTTTTATAGGCCTATAACTTGCATAATTTATGTTGTAGGATTTGTAGGATAGTTTGGAAGAGATTTTCGCTGAAAGCGTGTAGCTGTGGTCGGAGACAGATTCGCAGTTGTGACACGGTGGAAATATAGCACTTGTGGCGTTTACACGGTATTTACATCGCAGCCTAAGCAAATGCCGGTTCTGTATGCCGGCTAATGGGCCGAATATCAATTCGTTGTAGCACAAAGGTGACAGCGACATTGTCGCTGACGCGTGAAAAACAAGCTGCCACGCCAGAGGCCCCTGAACTCGACCTAAGGGGGGGCGGCGAGGCAATGTGACAGACACAAATTTATTCCAATGTATGCACTAGCAGCTCTCATTTGTCTCCGAGTTTATTCCTTTTCGCGCGCGGCTCTCCTGCCACGGGATTTTCAAAGACGTTTTTCACGTCCGGAAGAGGCTGTCACGTAGCCGAGGCGTAATCGTGGGGGTCTCGCGCGGTGCAACTGGAAGCAGCCGAAATGTGAAAGCGAGATGACACCCTGGCAGGTCGGTGTGCGGCTCCGCCGTGGCACCAGAGGGTCCGCGCCGCTGCTCTCCCACGGATGCGGATTTGCCAGTCTGACGTGCCGGGGGGAGGGAGGTCAACGTAAGGCCAACAGCGGAGTGATAGCCGAAAATAATGGCACTCGGAATAATGACGCTTCCCTGGGGCTGCACGGAGCCACACAGAAGCCTGAAAACAGACCTGCCAAAGTTTTGACTGGAGTGGCAGAAATCACGGAAATTTCGTCAAGAAGTTTTCACCAACGGCCATCTAATGAAGGATATTAGGGGGCTTTCAGAGTAAGGATGACCGAAAATACCTTCATATACGCTTATATGGGCCTGCGGTTATAGGGGAAATAACACACAGAGGGTAAACCGGTGCCGGTGTCTTTGCCTTTCGATTTTATTATTACAAATTTCTCTTGAATATACACATGTCTTACAAAAATGTTAATCTCCAAGGAGGTATGTCAAAGATTTTTTTTAAGCTAA
Organism: Brevimyrus niger; assembly: GCA_015164015.2. Taxonomy (NCBI): domain Eukaryota; kingdom Metazoa; phylum Chordata; class Actinopteri; order Osteoglossiformes; family Mormyridae; genus Brevimyrus; species Brevimyrus niger. The sequence goes on from JAABNY020000136.1 coordinate 19,958,162, forward strand.
ACAATACAATTACCTTTTTTGTCAATGCAAGACAACTTGGCTTTCAGAATGTCAGTTTAATTTTGCATCATTGATTACTTCATTGCGTATGTCAAAACAATTGTTTTGAGGGTCCTTGGGCTGCTTTCTAGATGAATATCCCATTAAATGTGGAACTGAATTGGGACTCCCTGTGAACACTTTGATTTACATCCGCTAATTACTTGTCGACTTTTCAATGATCGACATTTGGAACCTCGGGATCAATGTTAATCTGTTTGTACTGAAAAAAGTTAATTAAACCCAGCCCTCCTAATACAGGGCTTATAAACCCAAAACTCATAATATGAGAATTTCATCTTTCCCCTTAACAAAGGTGACATGAAACAGGAAGTGAAGGCTGACACCACACCACCAAAATCATTTATGTCAAGCAAAGTAACCAGCCTTGAGTACGGCCATTAAATCACGTTATATAATGCAGGCCTAGCACTAATGCAACATAAATAGGCCTATTTGACCAAACCTCATTTTGTCATAATGATAAATTCTCCACTGTAAAATTATTGTAGAATTACTTTACTCCATGTTTTTCATGATTTTATTAAATCGTGGTTTCAAGAACAATTTCTTTCCTATGACAACGATCGTGGCATCATTAAAAGATGATTGTTTTCTCATATTTAAATATTTTTTAATATAATTATCATTACAAACATTTATTGTATCTATCTGGATAGATAGATCACTGACAGTGATCAGGAGGATTCGAACGGATGCCATTTTTGAGGGCCTCGCTCTCTAACACGCGCGTAGACGTACGATAGTTTAGAGGACCAAGTCCACAGTAACGGCATTTTATTTTTCTTGGTTGTCGAGGGCCTGGATACCCGGAAGAAACGCAGGGAGATGGTATGAGGATAATGGACACAGCAATTTACCCTCTCCGCCAAAAGGGGGAGCCATTTCTTGTACGAAACGCCCAACACGGCTTTTTTGAATAAGCAAAGTGTACAAGACAAAGTATGAAAGAAAAACTGTGTGTAAAACTAGACAGACACCGAACTTGGAATGCAATAACTCCGAATAATATATAATAAATCAAACGTCTAAATTGAACTAATGTGGAGATTAACGTCTGAAAGGAATTTATGTTTTATAGTTGTAATGCTTACAGCCCGTGCAGTGTCTGGAAATAAAATTTATGTCTATAACAAAAATTTTACAGCATTGTGCACTATTTCTATGTGTGTGAGTGGAAAAATAGAAGCACAGGTTACACACAAGTCCACAACGCCTTTATTACTAATGCATTACTAATAGCCTTCGGCGATGAAAAGAGGCAAATCCTCCTTTTTTGACTGCTGTCATAAGGTGTGTGCTTGTATTTAACAGAGGGACTGCACTGGGTGTGGAGAGGTTTGAAGGGGCGTGAAAGGATATGGAAGAGTTTGGAGAATAAATATGACACTCGCATACCTTCCGTGTTATTTTGAAAGCATCGCAGACTGTAGAAAGCAGTTCCTTTGCATCAGTTACGTGTATATATGTGTAGGGAAGAGCCAGGGCGACCGAGAGAGAGAGAGAGTGTGGAGTGAGTGCAGGAGGGAGAGAGAGAGAGAGAGAGAGAGGGAGGGAGAGAGAGAGAGAGAGCAGCTTTACTGCCGACACCACTTATAGTAGCGGGGAGAGTCGATTCCACCGTCGCTGCAGGAAAACCCTGACAACAAGGAAACCCATTGCTTTCCCTGATCAATTGCATTGTGCAGTAAGTGTTTTTCTACACTGCTCCGTAGTTCTCTTAAATAAGGCTAGACAATGTTTTGATGTCTCTCTTTACGCAGCGGTTATCAAAATGGCTCACTGGAACGAGGAAGGAACGTTGTTTTCATTTTTTTTAAATGTTTAAGTGTTTGCCTAGTAGCAACTTAAGCAAAACAAGAAACATGTTTCAATAATTGTGAGAAAGCACTTAAGAGTATGGTGATACATGATATAGTCGCTCCGTAAAGTGGCGCAACAGAACCTGCAGAGGACTGAGCGGATGTGGTGGAGGACTGTATCCGAGGAAGGAGCGCTTGAAAGCCGGCACTAGTGTAGGACAGGATCGCAAGCTGCTGCGCCTCCTCTGGCGGCTTGGGGCTGCGCTACGGAGAGCGCCGGCGCGCTCGAAACGCTGCTTGCGGTGCGCTGCCGAGCCGCTCTCATCCATAGGCGGCTCTGCCCGACGGACGTAACATTAAAGTGCGCTCCGGAGCAGATACATTATTTATTATCTGTAAATCACTTTAATTTAAAAAACGGATTCGTTTGTGTGTTCAATGAATAGTGCACAGAGAATTTTCGATAGGCTGCGAAATTACCGCGTTTCGAGCCCCGGTTCATTGATAAAAAATAACGGCGCTGCTCAGTGTGTGAATTTACGGTTATATTTGGCTACGGCTGCTCGACGGTGTATGATGTCATACAAGCGAGCTTTCCAGTTATACAATAGACAGAGGGGATTACAACTAAAGCAGAGCAGTTCATCTTTGCTTGTAGTAAATAATGAAGTATGCCGTACATTTTTTTTAACCAAAAAACCATAGATATTTAACATACATTGCAGCGGATTAGACCTAGATAAAATTCATTTGAATAATTTGACTGCCAGATAATTAGGCCTACGCAAATTCGTGAAAAAAACCCCCAATAAATTTTACTCAGGTTTTGTAGTTTGTTGTATATCTGAGGCTGTCCAAACTGTATTGTGTAGCTATTAATTATTTAACCTGTCGTCTGTGTTATTATGAATACCGTTAACATATTTTAAATATTTCTCCAAGTATATGTTATATTGTGTTTCAAAGCAGGGATCGAAATAGTGTTTTGCCATTTTCATAGTTCAATGGATTTCCGCGTCTGCGCATGTAGACCTACTGTATAGTACAGTACAATATCTACCTTTGTGTAACCCAGCGTGCGCTCCGCCTTTTTGTTAAAATCAATCAGGAAACTAGACCAGGCTACTATGGCAACAGACAGTATTCGCACCTGAATGCAGGTGCGTCTGCGTTTGCGCGCTGGCGCCGACCCTTTACGAGGTTCTATGACCGTCGTGATTCTCAAGAATCAAAACAACCTTTCTTTTCCAATTAAAAAGGCGAGCTATTGAAGAAGGAGTCACATTAACAACCGTGAACCGTATATATTCAGCTATAAGTTTTTCAGATAAAATAAGTCTTAGTTCAAGGCAATAGAAAAATAGGCATCAGTTTAAAACATCAAATATGAATAGAATAACTGGGTAAAAATAATAGTAAATCATGTAATATAGTACCTAATGAAAAGTATCGTTTGAACATTTTTTTTTGGTGAAAGTTGACAGTAATTACATTTTAAATGAGTATTTTCTTAGTAAAACTGTCACTTTTGGCAGTGGATCTGTTTATAAGTGTTTTTTAAACCTATGCTCTCTATTATACAAACCCTGGAATGAATACGGTTTATCTAATATAATTTTGTGGATAATACATGTATATTGTGTCTATCCAGGTAACTGTTGAAAAGGGATTGTTAATGTATTTATGTTACCATTGTCTTTAGGATTGCATCCATCCATCCATCCATCCATCCACTAACTGGTTAGGGTTGCTGTGGGGTATGGGGCCTACTGCAGGGCCAAGGGCCAGAGTTACACCCTATGTGGATTATTCGCTCATCACAGGGCATTTCTATTTTTTTAAAGAGTGCACATTTCAGATAGAAATAAACACTCAGAAGGTGTTTAAATTGCATTACCAATGTGGGTGGTTTCGACAAGTTGGGATTTGAATTATGCCGATACAATGGTGGATTGACAGATTTTTTTAACTTGAAGGGGAACCCACTTTTTTTCTATCATAAAAACAATGCACAGTTTCTAAGAATAGAATATGGATGTGTAACACAAGGTGTTTCTACTGCATTTCCACATGAAAGAGTCCATCAGCCTATTCTGTCCTTAACAACCTGAACAGTCTATTTCTATTACAAAACACGGCTCCACTCGGTATGGTTCTGATTTTGAAGTTTGCTGGGGGAGTTGGTGGTTATCGATCAGATCTTGTTTAGTATGGCACATTTCACAAGCATGTTGACACAAAACACTTCAGGGCAGGGGTGGGCCGGGGTGTATGCAGGCTTTCGCTGCAACTCCCTATTTAGACTAATTTACTAATTGGCTAAAGATTCCTCACAGCTGGGTTTGAACAGCTGACCTACAGGTTACCCCAAACACATGCACACACACTGGCCCTTTGCGGATATGATTGGCCACTCCTGCTTGAGGGTCATTTACAGTAATTTCTCATGAACAGAAATAAATTAAAAGCCAATACCAAAGGAAAAAAAACAATAATTCACTAACACCCTCAAAGTCAATGATTGAGTAGTACTCCTAGGAAATTATTTACAGAGCATCAATGGCAAGTACAGTAATAAAAAATACATAAAATGCCTTAATTGTGGGTGACAGACAACTGTGGCCAGGAGTGTTGGTCAGTGATCCAGCTACTTGAGGGTGGAGGGGGGGCTGAGCTGTCACATTGTGTTAGGAATGCAAAGAACATTCTAGATAACGTGAACGCGAAATGAAATGCACGCAGTGAGAAGGTGTTGTGACTGGTAGCCTGTACTGTTCTGTGCGGTGGATTTGCCATGTGACTTGGTGTACCTCGAATAATGAGATCGCATGGGGGGGGGGGGGGTGTTAGTCATCCCTGAAAGCCTTTTTTTGGTGAAAAGCCTCGTTGCAGGTCAGTGCAGGTCCATTTAGAGCAAAAGCATCTTTAAAGCACTTTGTCCATTAGCGGATTTTAATGACGGCATTTAAAAGCAATGAATACAATAGTATTAGTGTCGCCCACTGGCGCAGTGCAGAAGGCTGGACGTAGAAAATCCCATTAAAATGTCATCATAAGTAACCGTACTTGTCCACACTTTGCTGTAATACACATATGAAAGATATATATCCATATACTGTTGTTACAGGGGAGGTGAATGTTTTCTTTGCCCTCTAGATTTAAGGTCACATGCAAGATTATGCACATTTTAAATGATGTCTTCGGCTAACTAAATTACTGTCTGAATAATTTCCTTAAATAGTTTTATACAATTTAAATTTGCTGCCACAAACAATAGATCTGAAATTGGTGCAGCCATTTTGGCTTTCCCAGCATTTTTTTTTTGGTTGCCCTTTTTGTTGCCCAAGTGTGTCACATGACCTTTCAGAGGCTTCCACTCTTTCTGCTGTGTGAAAAAGAGATTTTATAATTTTTTTTATTTCTTGTCTTCCTTGGCCATCCAAATCAAGTAAAGCTGTGGTGTGTGATGCCAGACGGTCATCCCTTGCCTAAGACTGTGAAGATACTCATGAGTTGTATAAATTTGAATTTAAGATATTTTTGGTACAGCCGTTTTGTAGTGTAAGGAAGTTAAGAATCTGCTTGCATGGCACCCTACTGGCTAGCTGACACTACCCCTGGAATCAGCCTCGATATGAATAACAGAACACATTATTGTTTCATATGAGGATATGAAGTTGTGAATTTGTATAGCAAATATGAAATGATGTCTTATTGTACTTTAAATTCTTTTGCTCAGTAATGGACCCACAATTCTCCTGGAATGTCTGGGCTAGTTCCAAAAAGGAACTTGGGCTCCTGGGTGACCAGATAGTTTGTAAACGTGGGAGTTCAGAGACATAACAGTCTGCTTCACAATGCTTATAATGTCACTTGAACGGAGAAAGTGCTTCTGAGACGATTAGTTACTAAAGCTGCACTCCTCCCTTTTACAATGCGTCACCCCCCAAATTTACAGCACCCTTCCCCCAGTTTGGGTATAGCATGGTCTCCACCCCAATATCCGAACTAAATCTGTTCCGTTAACTTATAATAACTGATGGCTATTTGTTACACCAACTAAGTTCTGGTTTCTCATAGACAATTGAATATACATATCCTAAAAATAAATACAAATATCCAGTTATACATATATACGTAAATTGCTTTGTCATAGCAAACTTTAAAACAAATTTTCGTTTGATAGATTTTAAAAAGCTTCTTGAAATATTCTAGCACTAAATCAGCTGGTAGTAGTAAAGCTGTATGTCCAGAAATACACTTCCCCTTTTGGTGAGGTGCTGTGTCAGACGGTCTGCTTGCCCGGGCTGATCCCGTTTAGATAACGGAGGCCTGTGCCATTCTCAGGTCTGCGGTGCCACTGTTCTGGGCCCTGGGCTTGGAGACGGTATTTGGAATCACTCTTTCCATGGGTTTCTACTGAAGGGGTGGGGGTGGGGGGGCAGAGTGCGTGGGTGAGCCTCTCCGTGCTGTTGAACCTGCCCAGGGTTAGGTTTCAGACTTGCTGCTCGACCCCCAAAGGCAGACCCTATTCATCATCCGTGATTTTATCTGCACAGAGAGCAACAAGGAACAGCCAACTATAGCCAAGCGCTGCTCTGTTGGTACAGTATAGGGAACTAATCTTTTTGCGTTAATCGGGTTGCAATTATATTTTTTAAGCCATAATTCCCAAAGATACAGACACCTGGGACCAAGGACTTGGATTTGTGTGTATGTTGCGGGGTTTAACAAGATCACTGACACGTTCACAAGGTACATGTTTCCAGGCTGATTGAGTGTTTGTACCCCCTGTGGTGGTGACATCACTCACTGGAATTGTGGGAGGAATTTGATTGGTTCTGTGAGCAAGCTGCTTGGCTCTTTAGCTCAGAGGTCTTCTCTTCTTGCCAGGTTAGTTTGCCAGAATGTGAAAACGCTGATTTGATCGCTGGTCAAGGTGCTGATGGCTGCCTGTTATCAGTGTATCTAAGCTAAGTTAGTCAGTCAAAGACATTTTTGTACTTCCAGTGAGGATAGAATTAGTGCTTAAAACAATGACTGGCTAAAGATAACAACAGATAAGGTCTCTCATCCTTCTAGTATGTCCTGAAAGCTTTGAAGGTTCCGACACTTTTATCCGCATTCAGGAAATTAAACTTTCTTTTCAGCGGTACACAACTGCTTCCATGTACCATCCTGTAGGTTAACCCCATGTTCATTACGTGAGACACCATCAATGGTACAAAAGGCTTTTGGGATGTGGTGGTTTGCAGAGATAACTGGTCATTGTGTAACGGTGCGTCAATGCTCCCCGCTTTCCACCAAGCGGTTTATGGAGGTACAATGTTTCAAACGCCGCTTTTATGAGACATACTAAAATATCACATTAGCGCTCTGTGACTCAAACAAACAGAGCTGTTGCCATGCCAACAGGCATCTATATATAGTGCTCAGTGAATATATGTAGATATCCAGGATGCTGTCTTTTTTTGCATATTGTTAGACTTCAGAGGGAATTTCCACTCTACTCAGATACTGAGCACGTCTGAAATGGTACAACAGAGGGATACCAGCATATTTAATATATTTATGGGTAATGTTCATTCATAACTGTTGGCCTCTTAAATATTTAATATGTGAAATGATTCTAAACTGATGTCAGGGGTTTGGACTTTGCATATTGTCATGATAATTTTGTCTTATTTTATGATGTTTGTAATGGGATTGGATTTGTGACCCTTGGCAAATATAGAACCTGCAGAAGCTATTGAAGGTTGAGTTGATATGGTACCTTAGACACTGGCTGGCAGCTATGCTTGTGAAAGCATCAGATTGCAGACGGTGGAAACCCGGCTTGGCTCCGCCTTTCGCCGGGCTAGTTCACCAGGGAGAGCATTCAGGGAGCCACACCTGGGCTATCATGTAGCAGAAAAGTACAAGGCAGGTCTAGAATGGCCCTTAATAAGCGCCTGAATTTCTCCAGTAGAGTATTTTACTGCACGAATGTGCAGGTAGGCTAGACAACTAAATCTAATATACATCCTACCCAGTTAAGTCAAACCTATAACTACAGTAACTACCACCTGACTTCTCTACCCAAACAAGTTCTGCTTTGCTGTGCTTTCTCCCAGATGCCTTATCATAAAGCAAAATAATATTGAACATCCCCAGTCCACCATAATGAACTTTTGCCCAAGTAAACCAGCTATAACAAAAACACTATGATTTTATTATTTATTATATTTTTTTATGTACAAAGCAGTTCCTAGTTATATGATGGTGTATCGGTGGTGCAGTGGTTAGCACTGTTGCCTCACACCTCTGGGACCCGGGTTCGAGTCTCCGCCTGGGTTACATGTGTGT
>JAABNY020000136.1:19966468-19979005 GCA_015164015.2 Brevimyrus niger
GGACCCCCCACGACCCAGTAGGATAAGCGGTTTGGAAAATGGATGGATGGATAATGGTGTATCATATTAAGGGTTAGGGCTAGGCTTATTCTGAGGTTATATGATGGTGTATCATATTAAGTACCTTTAAGGCTGTAATGCTGGTATTTTGGCTCTGTTTGTGTGCCATACTGTTTCCGGCTTATTCTGATGTTTTTATCCTATTTCTGGAAGCTGTCCTGAGATAGATGCCTGGAAATTGCTTGGTACCTCAGGAGGATAATTGTACAACTCAATGCGGCTGAGTGTCATGCTCACTCATTTAGAACTCTGACTATACTCCCAGCTCCTTCGGGCTGATGACAGCGGTTGCATTAGCTGGTAATTAATCGAATCATTTCGATCAGATAACTGCACTGGCGGCTCTCATTAGATCTGCAGGCGAAGGCAGAAGCTCTTTGTGGAAGAGCTAATTCTACTCATTGGTTTTGCAAAGGTCTTGCTCACTGTGCCATGATTTTGGGTTCAGCAGGTTAGGCCTCTGTGCCTGTGATCAGAAAGTCAACGGTTTGAATCCCAACCTCAGCAGAAGAGTCATACGTCCGTTGGGCCCTTGGGCGAGGCCCTTAACCAGCTGATATTTTGCTCAGGTACCGGATGCCCTTTGATTGGAGCCCAGGCTTTACCCTCAATGGTATACAGGTGTGTATCAATGGAGCACAAGGTGGAACACGAGAAAAGATGCATTCCGTTGTCTTTGTACGTCTGCAAATAAAGCATTAATTTTGAAATTATGATATTTGGAGTGGTTTTATATTGGTGATCGCTGCGAAATATAAAAGGTGCCAAAGCTCTTGAAGGCTGGATTGATATCATACCTTAGAAAGAATAAGATTGCAGACGTTGGAAACCCTACGTATGTGGTGTATTGTAATTTTGTAATTTCTTTTTCAAATATTCTCTTTTACTCTAAAGGTATCATTCTGGGTAGTGTGTTGTGTTTGGGTGAGGCACCGTGCTGGTCCTACTCCATCCTTCAGATCTGTCCCCAGATCAGCGTGTCAGCATGTCTTGCATTCATTTGTTTGTGTAGCCTGAGCCTTTCAGATCTGTCCTCAGATCAGCGTGTCAGCATGTCTTACATTCATTTGTTTGTGTAGCCTGAACCTTTCAGATCTGTCCTCAGATCAGCGTGTCAGTATGTCTTACATTCATTTGTTTGTGTAGCCTGAGCCTTTTAGTGTTTTCACACACTCCAAATATCTGTCATTTACATGGATTGCTGGCTTCAAACTGTGTTTGTTTCAAATGAGCGGCAAAGCTAAGTACTGAAATAGTAACAATATATTGCATTTTACATGCAAATACTCTAAGTCTCCAAATACGCATTTGCCAAGTCTTTGTGTCTGAAAAACACAATCATTAGTGTTCTATTAGCTGCAGGGAGCTAATCCCAAACTGCAGAACAGAGTCCTTCAGATCTTCATGGTCTTTTGCCAAAAAAATACAAGATTCTTTATCTTTCCCCAACAAATATTTTATTTTTTACAGCCGAGTTTGATCCATTGTTGTTGCCTCTCACTCTCACTCTCTCTCACTGTCAGGTAAGGGGCACCTGATGAAGTGTGGAGCGTGACCCGCGTTCCATTTTAGCAGGAGTAAGATGCTCGGCTCTGCCCGTAGGTGGCTGGGACACAGTGCGTGGACAGTCAAAATCTCTGTTTGCATGTTATTGCATAGAGAGGTGGAAAGCTTAGGCTCTGGAAGTACAGATCCGGACCAGTATTTTCTTTCAACCAACCACTTGAGTCTAAAGACACACATTCACAGAGAACTCAACTGGTTGGTTAGAACAAAATCTTGGTCTGGATTAGTACTTCATGAACCTGAACTTTTCACCTCTGATCACATAACTGAAAACAAATTCTATGAACAAAGGCATAGATATAATCGTATTGTGCCTTTATCTGTGTTTGCTTATTAACAGAGATGAGAAAAGTCCTTGTCACATTCCCTGTGCATTAGGAAATGAAAGGGCATTTAATCTCCCCTCAGTATTAAATTCACTTAGGCATTTTTTGATAAACTGAAGCCTACTGTTGACATCTCTCTTTGAAAATACATCTTAGACAGTGGTTCATAGGAAAATGCCATGATTGCTTCATAAAAGAGGTATTTCAGATTTCATCTGTAGCAATAGGAGCTGCTCATTCCTACAGGACCAGTTTTACGGAAACATTTGCTCTGAGATGATTTGCGCTTTCCCACTGTCTCCAAGAACCAAATTGTACCCGAGCTGAACCTCAAAGACACCGTTTTCCATTGTAAACTATGGAAGTCAGACCTGAGCCACATCTGGGTTGGCATTGGCCCTGCTTATTAGCAGGGCTAAAAACATGACCAAACCAAGCTGTTTGTGTCACCACGGCTGATAGCAGTGTTCTGAATGGATTATTTGAAGGAAAAAAAGCACATAATCAATATATTTTTTCATTGTTAGCATTGCACACAACAATGTATTGTTGCATTCCTGCCAACACAGAACTTGAAAATTTCCAATCACCTTAAAGTACTGTAGAGTGGTTGAATGAAATGGATTTGTAATGCAAATTTATGCAAGCAAATGCTTTTTCTGTTTGATGCAATTAATGCTAACCTAATACAATGATCCTCACAGATCTGCTAGTGGAAATTAGCACATAGTAAATCATGATGTAGCCCGAAAGCGAGTTGGAACCGCACTGTACCCAGTGTCTCTTCAGGGTACTCGCTGGGTGCGGCCTAGTTCCTGTATGCCAGTGGAAAAGCGCCCAAATACGAGATATTGAGCTCAGGTTTTTAGTTGACAGTTAATAAAATCCTGTAATTTCACTGATTGCAGAACTGAGGAGTCTTGTGTATTGTTAGTGTCTTTGGTCAAATTCCTGGAAGACTTTTTCCATACTTAAAAAATACATTTAATTAATTTGGCAATCTTGGGTCCAAATGAGCAAAGGAACTGTCCTATGGCTGTCAGTGGTTAGTACTCCGACCCCTCCCCCCAAAGTGACAGTACCACTCCGCAATTTGAGAGTAGAATAGTTTCCGAATGGCAGTCACTGACAGTCTCTTTCCCTGTATGGCCAACACAGAGAGCCAGTTTGACACAACTACTACTTGGAACTAGAGGTAAATCGATTTTATTACTTATTTGACACGCGAGGGCCAAAAGCGGAACTAATGCGACGCACCGTTCTTTACGGGTATATTAGCGCGGCGCACCCAAACACTGTAGCGGATTCACAAACATGGCAATGGTTCGGTTTTGCGCCGTTGTACACAGACCGAACAAGTCCTTGTTGCAAAGTCTGTTTAAAACTGTTGCAACCAAAGGAAGCAGCACGACAAATTTATTCTAGCACTTCTTAAAGCAGAGGCACCCAGCGGAGTGGGAGAAGTACAGCTCCCAGCGAAATGAAAGTACCGCAGCACAACATCCAAAGTTAAGCAAGCAACCGTCCCTGACACGTTTTCGAACTGTGTGCCGTATGATAAGAATGCAGCACGGTGGATTTCGATAACAAACGCTGTCGCGATGTATATTGCAAAAGACATGGTGCCAATATATACTGTGGAAAAGCCGGGATTCATTAACATAACATGCCAAAAGCTTTTACAAGTTTCTAAAAATGTTTACAATAGCGTGGTCTGTCATCTCACTTACAAGCATCTTTTTGGCTTTGCACTTTAACTCTAAAGTTATAAATGAAATAATAAAATTAAAACTTGTTTTGAACCATTTATTTGTCATCTGTAGTTTGATTTTGAGTAGGGGAGGGGGAAATCGATTAAAATCGAAAATCAGATTTGTGAGAAAAATCGGAGGTTCTATTTTTAGACCATATCGCCCAGCTCTACTTCAAACATCATCTTATAACCATGAGTCATTAGTATCCATATTAAACATGTTTTCCTTTTTAAATTTACTTATTTTAATTCACTAATTTGTCTGAATTTCAAGATAAATCACTTAATCCCTTTGTGTTTAAATAATTTTATTATTATTATTAATATTAAAGCTGTCTACAGATTGCTTTATAGAAAACAAGTACTCTTCATACTCACACATGCAGCGCTCACAAAAAGTCTTGGGATGCTTGCTAATTTCTGTAAAAATGTTGCACATTTATTGGTTTCATAACAAAAGTCCATTGACATGCAATATGTTTACCATTTCTGCACAGACATTTTCTTTTGATTAAGTTTCATACTTTTTTTGACTGACGCACTCACTTCTGTTCTTGCCACTCTGCTGTTAATTGCTATTGTGGCCCCTGGCTCCCAAATGAATACTAAAGCCAAATCATCAATGTTTTATGTGACTGCAAAGGTGTTACTAATTAAAAACTGATTAATTGAAACTGCTTGTCAGTGAAATTCTACTTCTTAATGCAGAACACCTCCTTTAGAACTATACAATGGGTTTCAGTTTATTGCTGCTTAAAATGAATGTTTCTTCTTAAAACCAGTTGTTTCTAATGTGATGTACTCATTTATATATATTTATATATTTTGTTTTTTTATTATAAAACCAATAAATTTGCAGCATTTTTATTGGATTAAGCAAGCATCCCTCGGTCTGGGTGGAATGGTGGCTCTGAGGCTAGAGATCTGCGTCAGTGACTGGAAGGTTGCTGGTTCAAATCCCATGAATAGTGGAGTAATTGTACTCCATTGGGCCCTTGAGCAAGGCCCTTAAACTGCAATTGCTTTGTCCTGGATATGATGTTAATCTACATCCAGCCCTATAAGGAGGACCTCCAACTTGGGGGTTGGTGGCAGCCACTGGAAAAAAAATTAACACTGGTTCATTTGGACTGGTGTGGTGCTGAGGTATCACCCGCCACATGGCTGCACTCAGGTTCTCACCCCTGAGGTGGTTTGTCATGTGGTAGGAATGGCAATGCACTGTACCAGTGCATGCTCCTTACATACTGTACCAGTGCATGCTCCTTACACACTGTACCAGTGCATGCTCCTTACACACTGTACCAGTGCACGCTCCTTACATACTGTACCAGTGCATGCTCCTTACACACTGTACCAGTGCACGCTCCTTACACACTGTACCAGTGCATGCTCCTTACACACTGTACCAGTGCATGCTCCTTAGATATCTCCAAGATCTATAAATACTGTATGTTGTCTAGCTGACCCCTCTTGATTCAGCTTGTGTGATTGAAATGTAGACATTTGTTTTCAATTTCTTTTCTTAATTACAATAAATTTTCTCATCCGGTATTTATTCTCCTCTATTTGCCCATTACCAGTTTCTGGCACCATTGTGCAGATTAGTGACCTGGGAACTAATTGATAGATCTGCTCAGGCTTCCAGAATGTTCCTCTGGAAAATCCTGCAGGTCTTGGGGCCCGTAAACATGGCTTCTTTGCAAACTTATTTCTTTGTGCTTGATCCAGATGCAGTTTGCAGTGATTATACGCCACTGAAGCCTCGGGCAGCCCAGACCCCAAACTCTGCTTTCCCTTCTCATTTTGTTGTTTTATTGAGAGTTTGACCCTGTCAGTCACATCGTCTACTCTGCACAGAAGTGCTCTGCAGTCCTCCATCCCATCCTAACATTGGCATTTAGCCCCAAGGAGCATGTCTACAGTTTCCCGCCATGTGGGTGTTAGGAGTGAGGGTCCCCATCTGTGCCCTCGGGCTTCAGATCAAGCTGCTCTAATGACCAGCCTGGCATTTGGACGCAGGGAGATCAATAGACAATGAGAAGGTGTGGAGAAAAAACTGACCTGAGGCACAGGGGCGCTTGATTTGAGAGCCAGAGACGCCTCTGGTGTTTCCCAGTGTAGCCGCTGCGCTTTGGCGTGAACTCCCAGCAGAGGCACTTTACTGGTGCTGGTGTCACCATGGAGAACCCTGGTACAGACGCTTCTCATGTCTCCATAAATCGAATCTAATGCCACTTTTCCACGGCTACCAAGAACCAAGCTGTACTTGAGTCGTACTGCAAACTGGCGGTTTTCCGTTGTGAAGTATACGAGGCGAACCCGAGCCACGTGCTGACGGGGCCCTGCTTACTAGCAGGGCTAAAAGCGTAGCCAAACTGAGCTGGTTGTCTCACCACCATATGATTGGTTGAAATGTGCAGAGATACCAGTGTGCTATGCATGGATTATCTGAAGGAAAAAGCATATATTCTATATTCCTGCTTAATAAGTACAATACGTCACTCGCTCTCCAAACCTGGCAGCCCCTTTCCCGAGCCGACCCACCCGTAGTGGGAAAACTGAAGTGACCTGGGACCTATAGCTATAAGTAATGTCTCTGCGGTGCCGCTCGGTTCCTGTATACCAATGGAAAAGCGCCAATGTGTGCCCGCTGGTTGTTTTCTCTAATCTGTCTTTGAAATGCATCAAAGATTGATTAGGGTTAAAGTTACACTGGCTTGGTGGTTAGCATTGTTGCCTCACACATTCAGGGTTCGATTGCTGCCCCAGTGTGCGTGGAGTTTTTATGTTCTCTTTGTGTCATGCGGGTTTCCAAAGACATTTGTGATGCCAATTAACCAAACTCAAAGTGCTTGCGCTGTGTGATTTGCTGTAGACTGGCATCCTATCCACAGTGCCCTGTGCTGTGTGGCGTAGTTTTTCGGCTAACTGAGACTTTGTGCAGCATAAGACGGATATACACCTATCACATAAAAGGGATATTAAATCATGTTTCTCCGCTGGTAGATATAGTGACAGGGGATATAATGGAGTAATGTATTTTTCCCTCTTTTCCCATAAAAAAGAGCATACCATAGAAATAGCACACTCATGATCTTGGATAACCATGTTCGCATTCACCTTCTTTATTTAGAATGGTCTATTGAGTTTAATGATTTTGCAAAGTACAACAATGTTGTATCTAGAGCTCTTGTGTTATCTTGTACTCATTCATCTCTGATACTCTTGACATCTCCATCACTGACGCAGTCACTGTCGAAAGTTCCCCTGGGTGCACTGCCACTTTCGCTGGGTTTTTATCATCATCATCATCATCATCATCATCAATTAACAACAAAAACATCATTATTATTAATGTTAATATTGATGTTGATGGATCCTCATCCCAGATTCTTAAAACTTTCAGCACTGAATAGAGGTTGGCAGTCCGCAGCTTTGGTGCAGATATATTCATAAAAAGCCGACTCTTCTTACTGAAAGTGCTGCCTTTGCTCAGCTATGAATCTTTTCTCGGTTTTTCCCGTTGCTGTGCTGATTGGAGGATTGCCAGGAGCCTCTTGTCTACATCTCAGTTAGGTGCTAAGCTGTTGCTTCTATCTAAAGCAAATGATAATTTTGCCCGTTTGTACAGCTGGATGTGTAACTGCAGCTTGGCAGCTTGGCAGAGCCCCTCCTGGGATTTGGGCCAGGATGCTGTTATTTATTTATATTCATTTTATTTTTACATAGCTGCCCTCCCAATACAGTCACCCTTACGAGCTCATCGTCTAGCCACCACAGTAGTGGAAAATGTTCCGTATTGTTTAAATCTGTTGGTTTGCCTGATTTTGTGAAGGTGCAGCTACTGAGGAGGGATCCAGGTGTTGCCTTCATCTCCGGGCCGATATCTGTGGCTCTCCTGCGGGGCGTAAAGCGCAAGGAAGGTCAGAGATGGGGGATTCTTTGCAAAATGGTGGCACAGGGGTCCGGTGCCAGACTGACATCTCCCCCATCTCCATGTGTGTATCAGAAACATACATTTGGTTTGTTGGGCGGTAAAATAAAGTTTTGAAAACAAAAACGCATCTTGCCAGCTGAAGTTGTTAATTTCCTTGCCATGGTACAGTTATGATAATTTTCAAAATGTTTTACCGGTACATATCAAAACATTGAAAGCAGTTACATTGCAATCGCTGTGAAAACTAATGGCTGATCCAACATATAATGACTTTTTACAGCATCGTGTGCTAATATTTAAATCTCGTTCTGTTCATTTTTAGCAATTTTATTGCTGATCTTGGTACTGGGTATGATTTTTAATTATTATGTATATCTAGAGCACTGGCAGAACCATAGCAACAAGGGCCCCTCTGGAAGGTTTGATGGGCCCCTTTGCAGGAAGGATAAAGCGGCTATTGATTTATTAGTTAAGTCACCAAAGCGCATTACACTGTATCATGAACCTCCGGATACCAAATAATATGCATATCCTGTACTTGGCAGGCATACCTGTCTCGGTGTCCAGTTTTTAATTTTTCTTTTTCATTATGAGGCTATAAAAGTTCATTTGGAAAACCTCAAGGATATTTTACAGAGGTACATCTGTAACATTTCACTGTTACCTTAAGGATATTTTACAGAGATACACGGTACATCTGTAACATTTCACTGTTACCTTGAGGATATTTCACAGAGATACACGGTACATCTGTAACATTTCACTGTTACCTTAAGGATATTTCACAGAGATACACGGTACATCTGTAACATTTCACTGTTACCTTGAGGATATTTCACAGAGATACACGGTACATCTGTAACATTTCACTGTTACCTTAAGGATATTTCACAGAGATACATGGTACATCTGTAACATTTCACTGTTACCTTAAGGATATTTCACAGAGATACACGGTACATCTGTAACATTTTACCGTTAGGGATCAGAAGCTCTGTTGGTCTTTTTTCCTGTGTTTTATTTTGGTTTTATATAAAACCTTTTAAAAATGTTTACCGTGTCAAATACATACCATTTTTTCAACACAAGCCCACTAATATGACCTGATTATTAATTAACTGCTAACCTATGTCAACACAGTGAACATAAAGACACACGGAAAATTGAAATCCGATTTTATTTTATTTTTTAATTAAAACCCCCAAACATTAATTTTGACATTCATTTCAAGGGCTAAAAAAAGTCATTGTAGAGAGTGGACTGAATACACATTAAGATACAGCACTAAGATATAGATAAATCATACCACGTATACATATGTAGTTTGATTTTATCTCTGCTATATCTTAATGTTGTGGTTGGGAGATCATGTCCAAACTGAGGTACTGAAGTGGGAACATCGCCGTTTTAAATGCACACTCCCCATGTTTTGTTTTTCGTTTCGGTTTAATTTCCTCAGCTGTGCTTCAAGCGTAGTGACCGGCAGGTTTCAAGAATCGTGTCTTTGATCTGCTCATCGGTCATCCTGATCCACGGCGGCCCGGAGCCACGATCCGTCTCTTACTCTACAAATCGTCTTCCCTCTGGCGCTTGCAGTCGCTAATTGCATTAGGGGCTTAAACTGTGGAGGTAGAGCAGCTTGCAGGTGCTTTATGGTCACATTCGGGGCCAGAGATGCGTCACAGCCCCGACTCGGAAAGCATTTGGCATCCTTATTACGGAAATGCATAAAAGTTTGCAGGTTAGAACCAGATAGATCTTGACTGTGTAAAGCTAGAACTCAGGGTGGTTTATGTGAATGAACATGTGTAGACAGACACTGCAAGTCTCTGCACAGTGGTGAAGATGTATCCTTTTTAGACTGATAATCTGCAGGAGTACAACCTCCCAGTGCCACTGTAACTGAAGCTCTTTGGCTAAATAAGTTACCTGTTAAAAGATGGTAAGTTTGGCGGTCGTTCCTCAAGACTGATGCGGTGATCCTTTTGATTTTTTTTTTTTTGGTGGAATTATTGTAGAAACAAATAAATGGAGAAAATCGAACGATCATGGTAAACAATATGCAAATCTGAAAAGCAGAGAAATAATTTGTTATATATGCAAAACCAGTTTGTGTTGTGTTTAGCCTTTGGTATAAAACTAGCTTTTCATCTGCAAATTATGTTTTGCCAAGAACTGTATCTAAGCATTTATATACACCAATCAGCCTTAATATTAAACCCACCTGCCAAGTATTGTGTAGGTTTTCCTCATGCCCCCAACAGCTCTGAACCCTGAGTCATGGACTCCACAAGACCTCTGAAGGTGTCCTGTAGTATCTGGCACCAAGACGCTGGCAGCCGGTCCTTTAAGTCCTGTAAGTTGTGAGGTGGGCCCTTCATGCATCAGACTTTGTCCAGCACATCCCACAGATCTGGGGAATTTGGAGGCCAAGTCAACACCTTGAACTTTTTTTCATGTTCCTCAAACCTTTCCTGAACAATTTTTGGGGTGTGGCAGGGTGCATTGTCCTGCTGAAAGAGGCGGTTACCTTCGGGGAATTCCGTTGCTGTAAAGGGGTGTTCATGGTCTGCAGAGATGTTTAGGAAGGTTGTACCTGTCAAAGTAACATCCACTTGAATTCCAGTACCAGGAACATTTTGCCCAGAGCATCACCCACCACCACTGCTGATATGCCTTCTTTCTAGACCCCATTCTGGTCCCATTTCTTCGCCAGGAAAATATAGCATATGCACCATGACTGTCCATATGGTGTAACAGAATACGTGACTCTTCAAACTGGGCCATTTTCTTCCATTGCTCCACGGTCCAGTTCTGACGCTCACATGCCCAATGTACTGTAGGTGCCGTCAGTAGTGGACAGGGGCCCGCATAGGCACTCTGACCTTTCTGCAGTTACTCAGCCCCATATGCAGCCAGCTGCCATGTGTGTTCTGGTGTCTTTCTGTCCCAGTCAGCATCATCCATCTCAGCAGTTTGTACTTCAGTAGTTCTCTTATGGGGTCGGATCAGACAGGCATCAGCGAGCCTCGGGCGGTCATGACCCCATCACTTCACCCCCCGTCACCGACCGGCCTTCCTTCTCGTAGGTACTGCTCACTACATACCAGGAACACCATGCAGGACCTGCTGTTCTGGTAATGCTCTAACCCGGCCTAGCCATCACAATTTGACAAACGACGCTCAGATGCTTACAGTGGCCCTATTTCCAGTAATTGACTGCCCAGTATACAATGGGACTCTTGACAGGTGCAGTTTTAGTGAGATAATCAATGTTATTCACTTCACCTGTTGGTGGTTTTAATGCTTTGGCTGATTAATATAGATGTGAACCTTGAATACCCGGAAAACATCGCGAAAAATATTTATCCATAGAGCCACCCACAGTGGTAGGCCTTGCATTATTGTGAGATATTATTTGTGATATTCATGAACATAACCTCATTTTAATCCTAAGCAGACAAATCTCCTTGTCTAGGAAAGTGAAAAATGCTCAATTTTGTTATATCTTTTTTCTGAGGAGCCCGCCAGTAGTCCCATATTTTGTGAATCTTACCACAGACACTGAAATTGGAAGCTCTGCTCAGCAATATTCCCTGTTACTGCAAGTACATAATCTCTCACAGACTCCCAATTCATCTTCATTATTGCATACAGCACAGTTATGATTAATTAGATCTTCTGATCTTGGTCACCTCAGGTATTAGTTTTACAAATATGAAAAATTGTCAGACATTATTAGTCTGTTTTGGAAAATATTCTCATACCTGACATCTCACATTTTTAAAAATCATAAATTCTGTTAAATGCAGAGCTGCACAGCATTCAGGGCTCCGTTTTGTAGTCATATGGTGTTGGAATTGGTTATGTAATGAATGTTTCATAGCACATTTAGGCGTGATGTTTAATAGTAATACAAGCAGAGGGTGAGCGTGGTCCTTTAAAGGAGAGCCTTGTCACAACAAGCAGCCTCACAGAGTCGCTATTTATAACTGTCCAGTCGTCGAGACTTTACATTGGAGCGCAGACCTCAACCCCCATCGGGGTTCATTTACATTGGAGCGCAGACCTCAACCCCCATCGGGGTGCATTTACATTGGAGTGCAGGCCTCAACCCCCATCGGGGCTTATTTTCATTGGAGCGCAGGCCTCAACCCCCAACGGGGTTCATTTACATTGAAGCGCAGGCCTCAACCCCCATCGGGGTTCATTTACATTGAAGCGCAGGCCTCAACCCCCAACGGGGTTCATTTACATTGGAGCGCAGGCCTCAACCCCCATCGGGGTTCATTTACATTGGAGCGCAGGCCTCAACCCCCATCGGGGTTCATTTACATTGGAGCGCAGACCTCAACCCCCATCGGGGTTCATTTGCTTGCTCTTGTGACAGAGCTGTCCTGGTGTTCGAGTAACAGCGGTGCCATTGGCACCTTTTAAAGCATCATTGCTGCACGACTGCAGGTGGTTCCGGGTGTGACAGAGCTTGCAGTTGGACCCCAATGGTGCAGCACGAGTCAGATGTCAGATACCAGCCTCCTGAATGAATCATGTTAATGGAGACGTGTGTGTGTGTGTGTGTCGCTGTGTGTGAAGTCAGGAAAACCTTCCTTGCACTCTGCTTGCCTTGTGATCTGGAAGGATGAAGCTGTTTTGTTTTATGGGCGTTACTTTTCTGGTGTGATCAACAGCTGAAATAGTCTTAAGTTTGTCTGTGCCAGAGGCACATTGACTGGAGTATGTTAAACATCACAGTGAAACCTGAAGACATTGCTCCAGTTTCCCAATAAGCTCATACATAACATTAAGAATTTGAAAACCTGCTGTGTAGCAGGTCCCTGTGGAAGCTGATGGGAGTGTTAGCTGTGCCTGAGAGTGAATACCTGCTCTGTAGC
>JAABNY020000136.1:20037183-20050658 GCA_015164015.2 Brevimyrus niger
AAACAGTAAAGAAAAGAGGAGGGGGACCCCAACTGGGGGGGGACCCCACCCCCCCTTCCCAATTTTTAACCCCGGGGAAAATGTGCAAAGGGTCAGAGGTTGCCCCCCCCCCCCCCCCCCCCTCACATGACCCACATAAAGTTAACGGTTGTGGCTAAACAAAGCATGCAAAACAGCATGATATTAAAATGATTTATTTATATATATTTTTACATGAATATAAAAGTACAATTAATCAACCCAGATTTTGACCTTGGGGAGGAGGGGGGCACAGAACATTTTCATGTGTTCGATAGCAGTCACTGACAGTGTGATCTCACAGTAAAATGCACAAAGGACTGAGAATATGCTCAACTCCTGCCTTAATGTCTGACAAAATCTGCAAAAAATCAAATACATATAAAATATAATCCTGCTACATTAAGGTAAACCCAATGTATAAACCTTTGTAGGTAACAACAGAGAGGGCGTGTGTGTAATTATTACATTGTGGTGACCAGATTTGCCCATAATTTGATAAAAACCAAATCAATTTTAACTGGTGGGAAGATGTTTTTGGTCCCCACAAGAGCAACCTCAACTTTATAAAAATCTGTGAATGCAATCAAAAGACTAAAAAGTCATATTTTGTCTGGTTACTTATGGTTAAGGTTAGGCTGGGTTAGGGTTAGGGTTATCAGAGCTCAGATTATGGTGTTCCCATAGAAATTAATGCAGAGTCCCCATAATGACATGAATATATGGACTGTGTGTGTACTACTGCGGTATACACACACTCTTTAAATGGGCCCGTAGCCTTAAGCAGGATATATTGCACTAGCAGACACATTTACCTAGAAGTTGGTCACTTGAAACTGGAGCTGAACTGGCCAGCATACCTCTCACCAAATGAGGGAAAAATATGCAACCCAAAGTACAACAGCTCCTGAATGGCAAAGTGTGCGTGAGTAAAGCCACAGGGAACCTCTGCGAAAGGGCACAGCTCATGTCAGAACGCGGGAACTGACTGAAGACACCTGCTAGCCTGAAAGTGCATTAATGCGCTGAGGACATTTCAATTAAATATTTGATAAACATATTAGGTAGGATTTTTCAGACATATAGTATTTATATGACTAGTCAAACGTGCAAATCTGCTTCACACTCAGTTACAGTCTTTGTAGAATTACAGAACCAGCCAGATATGGAGATTGTCTGTTAAAAATCCAGTATGTGTCTTAATGAAGGAACTGCACCATTCTACTGCATCATATTACCATAAAATGTGGCTTATATTCACATATAATGTTTTCCCAGTTCCCTACATATAAGAACGTAAGAACATGACTGTTAATAATGCATAAAATTTACAAGTGCAAAATAAGATTCTTAAATATCAACAAAGATATGTGAAATTTACACATCACTACATGTTTGAACCTAGTAAAATATACAAATAATTTCCTCTTCTCATATAAAAGGCAGTGTTGAAAAATATAAAATGAAAGACTTTGCTATAAAATACAGAAATATTAGAAAGGAATGGTGATTCTATCATTTATAAATTCAACTGATCTCTGAAAAATATATATCTTGTAAAAAGAAACAATTCGCTTCAAATGATTTCTGACACAATGTAGATGTGGTAGCCAAAGTAACAGGTGGCTGTTGTGCTGAACAGTGAGAGCTAACAAACAAACAAACAGACAGACAAACAAACAAACAAACAGACAGACAAACAAACAAACATTCAGACAAACAAACAGACAAACAAACAGACAGACAGACAAACAGACAGACAGACAGACAAACAAACAGACAAACAAACAGGCAGACAGACAAAGAAACAGACAAACAAACAGACAGACAAACAAACAGACAGACAAAGGTAACATGCTGCTTCATGTCGAACAGATTTTCTCTAAGGGTGCCAAACAGCGTGCTGATGGCTGCCCCCTGTGGATGGGCACATGGGTGCCAGCTGTCCTGGGCAGACCCATCAGGCTGACGCAGGCGGGGAGGTAGACATGCTGCACCCGGTCCACCTCTGAACGACACACTGGGCACGACTGGGGAGACACCAAAAGGTCACATTACTCTTGACTTCCCCCTGCAGGTCATGCGAGTGCACTGCTACAGAGAATCATAGAGGAAATGCTTGATCATGTAAAATACATCTATCAGATAATCGTTACCTCACATTTCATCATTCAGTTGATGCATTTAACCAAAGCAGCACAAAATTTCGCCCGTAAATGCAGTCGCATACTCCTCTTGGGTAGTACGGGTTAAAAGCTTTCCCCCAGGCTACTACACCATGATACGACCCAACAACTACCTGGAGCTGAGTAGCACAGTTCTGGCAGCAAACCATGTGACCACAGGGGCAGAAGGTGGCGTCGATGTCGCCTTCACAGCACAGCATGCACAGAAGTGCCTCCCGGAGTCTCTCCAGCTTCTCCAGCAGGGCCCGGCTCTGAGGGCAGCCGCCGCAGCCGTCCGGGCAGTGACCGGGCGAGCGGTCAGAGGGCGCGAGGTCCGCCACACCTGCGCGGTACAGCGCCCGGCGCGCCTGCTCGTACGCCTCCTTGGACGTGCGCCGGATGTCGAAGACGTACTTCTTGCCCAGGCTGACATTCTCATTGAGGAAGAGTGAGGCCAGGTGGCCCTTGAAGTCACGGCTGTACTGCATCATGACTGCGTTGGTGACTGTGTCACACCTGTGGGACACGCAAAAACCCCCTTAGACTTCTGGGCGGGACTCTCGTCCAGTCAAACTACAGCCAGAACTTCAGAATGGGCAGTGTGGTGCAGCCAGCCAGGGGCAGCGCTACAGATTCTGGGCCCCATATTATATTATATCGGGGCCCCCAACCCAGGCAAATCCAATTGCATTTCAAAAATTTTAGGACCCCTGGGACTCATCCTAACTCCCCCCTCCTCCCCCTTTACAGCTCCCCTGCAGCCAAATCTGGGAGGGGGGGGGCGTTACCGCCCATACTTTCCTTGTATCCCACCATAGGTGGTTCCCCAATCACAAAAACCCATTCCTTTTCGATTTCAATAATTTTTAGGCAGCTTTATATAATATATTTTTCCAAAACTGTAAAATGTTTAAAATTTGAATGATACTTTTTGCATGAATGACAAAGTGTCTGAAAAAAAATAATTTGATGCCCAAACAAAATCTCTGACAGCCCCCCGCCAACCATCCCTGCGTGAAGCCCGCTGTGGGGAGTTTACTGAAGCCGTGAAAATGCAAGAACAATAGTTTCTCTTTGACAGACATGACTCTAGTGCAAGGAGAGCCTCAAAGCCTCAACCACTTCCCCGTCTATAATAAATGATCCTTATTTGCTTAACAATCTGACACAAAGGCCATTTCTTAACCTAAATGTACGTATCCTTGATATACTACCTTAGAAGTAACAGCCTGAATTAAAGGATTCATGCAGATCAAAAGCACAAAGATAAAGAAAATCAGATGCAGAGAATTTACAGTAAAACTCGTGACCCTGAGTGCGCCAATGAGAGAGCGGCTTTCTGGGACATGTACTTACCTGTAGAAGGTGTGTGTCTGGGTGGCAGCGCGATAGCATGTAGTTACCTCTAGAAGGTGTGTGTCTGGGTGACAGCGCGATAGCATGTATTTACCTGTAGAAGGCGTGTGTCTCGGTGACAGCGCGATAGAGCCCACTGGCCGCCCTGGTGCTTATCAGCTTGAACAGGAGCATGGCGCTTTTCCCGGTTTCCCTGGTGACGGTCAAATACACATTCTTCCCAGACTGGGTTGCTACCTGAATGACTGGATAAGCAAGCCTTTAAAGAAGACAAGAGAAAGAAAAGAAAGAGAGAGAAAAAAATCCGGAAAACAAAATAAATTAATGTGAAACAGATGCTAAGGTCCTAAATATGTCAATTTAATCCGCCCTAAAAAAATATGACTTATAATTATTGAATAAGTATGATAATAGTCTAACCCCATAAACCTGAGAAGGACAAACCCTTTTATATATAAGATATATGGATGGATGGATGGATGGATGGACGTTAATCCAAGTCAAGCCAGTAATATTATGCAACCTAAGAGTTTTTTTTGTCGCACCTGTTTATGAGACTCAAGTCCTCCTTGCAGATGAAGACTCCTTCAGGCCCGACCCCAATAGCCACCCTCAGACCCTCTCTGTCCCGAGCCCGGTGCCATTCCACACCGTAACGCTCCAGCGAGGACACCAGCTGTAGGGCCCGGTACTCAGCCGAGCGGGGGCTTGTCCCAGTCAGGGATTTGTGCCTGGAAACGATGCTGCAGTTGGGGGGAAGGGGGGTAGGGTTCAAGCCAGGTGATCCCTCAAATTTAATCGCTGGTGTTGACCCCATGCACAAATGCATGCACCCAGCCAACAGCACAAGTAGGGCCGACTGTCTGTCCACTTAGTCTCTACAAAACACCCAAAAAAGCCCAGAAAAAGCAGCTAAAATACTGCACTGGACAAGTAGCTGCCTCTGGTGTAATTAGCAGTCGACTGTTGGCCTTTAAGTACGAAATGGAATTAATCTACAAGCGGGGGGATAATTATACATTTTGTAAACATGGAGAATATTTTCCAAAGACAAAAGACCAGGGATCATACATTAAACAAAGCTATTAAACAGTGACCAAAACAGAGAGATCTGACCTGCTTTAAGCTGTTTTTATCATGCGTAACCCAGTAAGGGTCATCAAACAGAACGTGCCTGACAGCTGGCAGAACATTTGTCTATATTTAATCTGAATAACTTAATTATTAAGCTTTGGTACAAGCCAAATTCCTTTGAAAATATTTTGGTCACGTTCCATTAACAAGCTTGAATTTTTGAGCA
The DNA here is from genome assembly GCA_015164015.2 of Brevimyrus niger. Classification (NCBI taxonomy): domain Eukaryota; kingdom Metazoa; phylum Chordata; class Actinopteri; order Osteoglossiformes; family Mormyridae; genus Brevimyrus; species Brevimyrus niger. The sequence goes on from JAABNY020000136.1 coordinate 20,042,023, forward strand.
ACATAAGTAAATATAGTGATAAGTGGGCTGGAACCGTGCACTGATCTTTCAGGAAGATCTTCATTCCCTGGTTACTGATCCATTATTGCTGAGGCTAAATATGTCAGATCATTGCAAAAAAAAAAAAAATCCAAATAAATACACACAGACATCTGGATGACGGTGATAGATCATTGGCCGAACACTGGGGCACCTGAGAGTAGATTTTAAACCAATTATCCAATAAGATCGCTGTGCTGGTGTGTGCAGAACTTTGGGTCCATGTGGAGGTCAGAGCAGCCCAGAAGCACGAGGCTGACGCTCGGTGTTACCTCTGCATGACGTCCAGGCCGGGCTCCTTCCCACAGAGCTCAGAGTAGCGGTACTTTGCCGTGGTCTGGTTGTGGTCCCCAAACTCAGCCTGGGCCAGCAGCGCGCTGAGGTCCTCAGCCTGCTCTGTGCTTGTCTGCAGGTGACCTCTGAGGAGCTCGTCCTTCACGTGCAGGAAGAAAAAGTGCCTGATTGGGGGGGGGGGGAGAGATTGAAAAAGAGCGTCAGCTGAACTCAGAGCAGATCAGATAAACAGCACCTTTCTTCGACATGAAATCATCTGCTAAATCCCTCCACATGTTGACACTGTCTTTTGGCCCAGAAGTTGAGCTGAAACGTACATAAAGCTCTCATGAATCAGACTCCTCTTTTAGGAAAGAGAGACACCTTCAGCTTTTCACTGCTATTCATCCAGATTTGTAGACAACTAGCGTTTAACACAATGTACAGTAACAATAATTATTCTCTGCAGGTCTGAGAGTCCGTCTGGTTTAGTAAGCTTTTGTTGCTTTCTTTTTTCACTTGGTTACAATGTTGCTCTACAGGCAAACTGTAATGATTACTAATTAAGAATTGTAATGACCCCAGCGGTTGGGACCTACAGGCCACAAAAATGGCCTGGCAACCATAATGCTTTCCGGTGTCCTTTTGAAAGGGATCTGCATAGGAGCTGGCAGGCCGACCTCACAAAGCACGCCATGATGTTGTGGTGCAGTCTAGTGTTCAATCTTTTGCAGAGAGAGGAAAAGCCACAAAGACAGGACAGAGAAGCACAGCGTCTATTAATTCCTCAATGACTATGAGCCCAAGGTCAGACGTCTCATCCGTACTGCAACTCTACACAGCCTCATAAAATCGATTCAAAGCCTTGACTTTCCTGCCTATTGCTTCAATGCAGGGCTAAGTAGGTATAACCATACAAAAAGGCTGACATAAAAGACTAACATGTGGCTGTGCTTTATAAATGTGTAGGTCAAATTCCTAAAATAGGCTGCATGTTGGCTCAGTAGGTAGCACTGTTGATTTCCATCACCAGGGTTGTGGTTCGAATCCCTGCCCTGTATGTGTGAATTTTGCATGTTCTCCTACTGCTGTGTGGGTTTCCTCCAGCGTCTCCTACTGCTGTGTGGGTTTCCTCCAGCGTCTCCTACTGCTGTGTGGGTTTCATCCAGCGTCTCCTAGTGCAGTGTTGGTTTCTTCCAGCGTCTCCTAGTGCAGTGTGGGTTTCCTCCAGGGCAGCTTCTCCTAGTGCTGTGTGGGTTTCTTCCAGCGTCTCCTAGTGCTGTGTGGGTTTCATCCAGCGTCTCCTAGTGCTGTGTGGGTTTCCTCCAGCTTCTCCTAGTGCTGTGTGGGTTTCTTCCAGCTTCTCCTAGTGCTGTGTGGGTTTCCTCCAGCGTCTCCTAGTGCTGTGTGGGTTTCTTCCAGGGCAGCTTCTCCTAGCATGCCCAGTCCTTGGAGACCACCAGACAGTCCCTGCTTTTACTGAATTGGAAGGGAGCAAAAACGTGGACTGTCTGGAGACCCCTTTAATCATCCATGGAATAAATCACCCTAAAATGACAAGGGCTCTCCTTGGTATAGGAAAATATTGTAAATATTATAAAGTATCAGTACTGAGGATACTGCCATGTTTCCCAATCCGGTCCTAGGGGACCAATCTGGTTTCCCAATCCGGTCCATGTTTTTATTCCCTCCAAGCTCCCTGCCAGACAGTCCACATTTTTGCTACCGTTTGGGAGCTGGGAGGGAGAAAAAACGTGGAATGACTGCTGGTTCCTAAGGACCAGATTGGGAAACACTGACCTAACATACTGTATTACTTAAAAATCTGGAAAAATGCATAATCTCCTCTGGAGTACCTCCAATCTAGTCAGACAGATAGTTAATTCAAAACCAATACTTTGACCTACATCGCTTTTCTTAATCAGAACAAAATGAAAAAGCACCACCCCCACCCTCACAGAAGCACATGCTTGAGTTAAAGAAGATGTGTTTTAAGTATAATGAATAACCATGCTCTGTCTTTAAGACGCACAATGGGGGTGGGGGCGATATATTTCAGAAACACAGAGCAGATTCACAGGACCTGAAAAATAGTCACGCACAATGAATCTGTGTTCGAAAACATTGGTCGACGTATAAACATCCTACAAAATATCCCACAGTTCCCCAAATGTATAACTTCACTTGAGGGAGTTTGTTATGGTTGCATTGGTTTGTTCAAAAGTGTCACCCATTTTCTACCTGGACCCATTTGAAAATAAAGTTGATGTACATCAACTCCAGTAAAGGCCAATCCCATTTAACAATTTGCTTTGGAATCTTACAATTTTTAAAGGCTTTTACTGGAAGAGCAACTGAATCTGACCTTTGACCTTTGCAATACATAATCTAATTGGTCGGTGGCCTTAGAGTGCTTGCAGCACAAACCTTGAACATCCGGAACAATGTTTACTCTTTAAAAGTTCTTTTAGCCACTCTGCATCTGTTCAAGCGTTTCACCAGACAATATAGCACACATATCTGTCCTGGGAAACATCCAAAGAAAACAACTTTACACTTATTTATACTGGACATATTTTACTGAACCAGGTCTGACTTGGTGCCAAACTAGTGTGACTAAGATACGTCCAGGAGGCTGAGGTGCCAGTGGTTTTGTCACAAGACGCTGCTAATTCTCTTAGTACCTTTTAGCATGAACTGACAACCTGTCACTGAAAAGCATACTCACAGTGGAAAAAGGTGTTTGCTGTCTCCGACCGCTTTTGAACAGAATTCCAACATACAAAAGAGGTGTGAAAATAAATCCTGACCAGTGAAAGTTGCTCAGGGATGACCAAGGGCGGTACAGCGAGGTTTGTGTCTTCAGCCTGTGCTGACAAGACAAAGATCTTTTGAGAAGCTGTTTTCTTCCTTCTAGCGGACGCTTTGGTCCAAGTTGACATAAAACCGTGACCTGGGCTCAGAGCCCAACAGTGGTAAGACTGCTTTATCAGTCCGGGGATTTGAACACACAACTTCAGAGATGTCAAGTGACAGCGCTACCCAACAGGCCACACTGGTATTACTCAGGTAACGTATTTCACGCCTATTAAATCCCAAGAAATTTGTGAGAATCCTTTTGTTTACTTTCATGACAGCAGGTTTATGTACCCCTTTTTAATGGCGTGGATCTGCGTGGTTATGTAACCAGATGGAGGGAAAAACCCAGCAGTGTTTGCATTCACAAAACAGGGAGCCGCTGCTAACCCTGCCAACAGTCCAAACTGCTTCACCTGTATCTCACGTCCATATGCACCACGAATGGCTCTTCATGCAATCCTGCTCCATAGCTGGTATCTGGCTCTTTCTTGCCCATACCTGTCTAATCCCTCAGTGTTACAGCATCAGAGATCCCCCCTCCCCCACCCCCAATGCAAATTTACAAGCTCGACCGATTTACGCAAAGCAGAGAGCCTGTGCACTGAAATGAACTCATACTGTATCTGGAAGAAGGTTAACTGTCAGACCCTGCTGTTACCTTTGGGTGTCTGGACAGATTTTAAGATAAATCCTTTTCCATATTAAAGCTCCTTTCCTTTATGAATAATCGAGCTAAATAAAGTAGAGGCCAAAAGTCAGTCAAAAAATCTGGTTAATCACGTGCCAGACAGCAATTCAACACAGTTCAGGAGAAGCTAAAGAGATTTCAGAGCAAAAAAGGCCAAAATGTGGAGTGAAGTTTGTTTAACTTCAGCTACAGTACCTGTCTTCTCAAGTTCTGTTTTTCTAATCTTAATCTTCAAATAGTTTAAGTGACTGCTACTTGTGTGTAAAGCTCAGACATATTACAAGCAGAAAAATGAAACCATTTTTTTGGAAAACAACACATTTCAAAAACTCTTAAAATTATACACCCTTATCAAAATGCTGTTCAAAGAAAAACAAACAACCAAAACGCACAAAACCCTAACAGACACAGTAAACATTTCTGAAGTACGATTTTTGGTCAAGCAAGTGAAATTCTTCTGTGTTTAATAAGCGTGGGAAAATTACCATCTGTCTATATCTTAAAGGGCAAGGACATCTTCATTGCAGTTACTTTAGTTAGGTGTTCTCAGATTTTGGACACACTGGGACCATGTTAATACCCCTTGTCAGTTACTATACTATGGCAGAACTTGATGGCAAAGTTGTATACAAAGATTTTTTTTTTTAAAACAAACAGAAGAATTCATTGTATGACAAAGAGGACGTCATGAGTCAGGCATAACGTGTGATTCACAATCTGATCTGTCTGGACTTGTTCCTAATCAACAGATTTATATTAACTACTAAAGCTTTAACAATTTCAAGTGTGTTCCCCAAAAATACAAAGCAAATTAAAGGATAATTCTACCCAAAAAATACACACAAGCACGAAAGGCATTTTCTGGACAATGTTACAATGTTACATGCATTTAAAGTTATGCTTCTGCCACAAAAAAGAATTTGCAGATTTTCTCTAAAAACCTTCATGTCACACACAGATACAGTTAATATTTTCATTAGCAAACAATGCCTCTCACTTGTTGCCCACATTGTCAGCGTTGTTTATGTTTACATTTTTCTCATTGCCTTGCATTGTTTACTGCATTTACAGTATAACCTCTTTCAAAACCAATTCTCCAGCATTTTTAACTGAAACACACAGCCCTCCGATACATAATTCTAATTTTGCATCCACAATTCACCCAGAATTTTTGGTGCTATGAAAGGGTATGATAGTCCATGACCACAGATTTTGCTAAGAACTGTATTCCAATTGCCAGATGCTGATTATTATCCAAACATCATAAAATTGTATGAGATCACTGTGGGGGTTTAGGAACCTTGGTGGTACAATATTAGGGGAACTTCCTGATCCCTAAGACCCCCAGTGGAGACAAACTTATGGTAGATCTGCATGAGAACTTCCAGCCACTCGCCATTTTTTCAAGTGTTTCACCAGACAATCTAGATAAACTAACCAAGTGGAACAGGACTGCTGCACAAAAACACCTGGAATGACAGGCACTATTCAAAAGAAAACGTGAGGAGCCATCGAACTGTACCTTGTCTGTTCCTGTAGTATAAGATGGGGCTCCACAAAGAACTTGACTCGTAGCCTCAGTCTGCATGGAGTCAAGCAATCCATCTGCTGGGAGATCCTGTTTCTGAGATTCAGCCACAAGCTCTCCCCTTTGCAACCCGTGTACTGCAGTCCAAAGTAATCCACTTCTATGATTCCCAATTTCCCACAAACCTGACAAACACACGACACAACACTGAATATGTACCTGGAAGCAATCAAGGATTCACAGAGCGGGTTAAGTGAAACAGATCAGTTCAGTTTAATTATGACGAATAAAGATTCCCAGTGCCTGGCCTTTAATATTAAAATTAGTACCCCTACCCCTTCCTATGCATTAATGCCAAGTGCAAAAAGACGTGCCATTTCAACAGTAAAACCTATTACCTTTTTCGTATTTAAAATGTACGCCAGAACCTGACTAATCACGGACAGAGAGGGCTTTAAGCACTTCTTCCCCACTGCGATGCATCTTATCGGCTCTTGCAATGAAATTTTATGTAAGCCGTAGAGTGCTGTCAGACGGGCCCCGAGCTGTGAATATCCCACTGGATCGCGGAGTTACTATCACACAAACAGTCCGCTTCATCGCGCACAAATGCTCGCTTCAATTGGTAAATATGCCTTATATTTAATTATTAAATATGGAATGCATGCGACCGGCTTTAGATATGTACTATATGTTTCAGCCAGAACAATTTTTACCCATTCTGTTGGTAGCAAATGTAAGCATAGAAAATGAAACAACCAATAATTATACTGATGTACAATAATTAATACTGATGACTACATGTGTAGCCGAATCGAACATTTTACAAGTTTAAACATTTAAATCGGAGCCCGAAGTCGTTTATCTCAAAATAAATTAACCCATCCACTTTCCGATTAATCCAAAACATGGTTATCTTATGTATTTCGTGTCCAACTAATGCGATACTAACTGTAAGTGTAACGTCTACTTTTATCATGGATAAAATAACCAACTTGGCACCTTCGCCATGATTTACGGAAACGTACATATGAATCTCCAGCTGCTGCGTTTCAGCCCGCCGCTATGTGCCCGATCGGCTCATCCAGCGGTGGCATTAACACAGTTTCGTTCATACGGTACCTTAGTCAAACAATCTTCACCATTTGCCTTCGCCTTCACCTCCACCTCCATCACAACCGAATCCGGTCGGCTGACATGGCAAAGCATTTTCTGGCCTTTTAAATTATTTATCTCTGGCCTGTCGATCCTTCACGGATAATGACAAACTTTACCCTCGCCCCCTTCTTATTAAAACCCCGCATCCGACCACCTTATTTAAACTTCCCACAGCTCCTTTCTGTCCAGCGTTTATCTCTGCCGGTTGCGTTTCAGACGCGGCAATTTGAAGACCAGAGTCTCCCCCTCCTTCGCAAAACGTCAGCTAGTCCTGCCACTGTATTTTTTTCTGCTTTACAAAAAATACAGTAGCCTATGTATGATACAAAAAAGAAAATTGTAACTGGAGCCCTCTTCTGGTTACTGTGGAAACTGAATCAGGCTTCATTTCCAGAAAACGTAAATAAAAACATGCATTCATGCCTTTTTATAAATGAGACGATGATGACTTCGAAAACATAAACCAGCGCATTAAAAATTGTATCATCACGATGACTTGCAATAGTAACAAATCAAAACTGTAAAAAGGTAACCTAAGACCAAGCATTTTGGAAATCGTTTTATGTTAATATATTTTGCATTCACATTTTGGCATTGCCTGCGTCATGAAAAATCCTGCCCGAAAGACTCTGGTGTAACTGATTATTCCTAAGCAATGTCAACCCTATTTGTTCAATTTAAATCACCCGCTGATAAATATGAAACAAATATATGTAGGCTTGATTGGTTCTATAAGAGCATTCAGTCTATGCATTAATGCAATAAATTTGTTCTGATTTGGGGGGGGGCGTATCGTTTCCATGCAACATTCAAATATTAATTAGAAAGTATTTTGTCATGTGCTATTTGTATTCCGGACGGCCGTATAGAGAAGTTTACAAGCCCTGGACCGCTGACAGCGCGAGTCACATGTGAAGGAAGCAGGAAGTAAACGAGGGGTCAGAGCGCTGCGCAGGCACTGGCATGGAGCGGAGCGCCGGAGCCCTGAGCGGGGCTGTGTGAAACCGCCACGGCGCCTTTTCTCCCTGGGATGCTTGCGTTGGGGGCTTGAGGGTCAGCTGCACGGTAGAAATCCGAGAAATAAGGTGAAACATGTTTGAAAATTTCAGGGAGAGGCTCCAGACGGTGCAGCAGGACTTCACCACCGGGTTCGTACACAGATCGGTTTCGGTTTGCCCCCTAAATATTGTCGCCCTTTTCCGCATCTGCAATCGTGCAATAACGTAATGGATCCAATGTTGCCGATGAACATATTGGAGTTTATATGTGTGACTGATTTTTTGCTATGCGAGCTTGGAAAAATGCTGCGGTTTGGCATAAAAGAGATGTTGTTTACATGTAACTTCGCTTAAAAAAAAAAGTTGAGCCGTAAAGATTATTATTAAGGTGTTATTATGTGAGCCTGTTAAAGTTAATGTTTAAAAAAACAAGGACTAGAAATAGCTATTGTGTGTAAACCGCATACTTCGAAGTGCTTGTAATCACTTTCCAGTGACTGTCATGTGACGCGCAGGAGGGGAAATCGGCAGCCAAATTCATGCTTTCACTGTTTCATAGTTTGCTAGCGGTCATTGACATTTCATCGTTTTTAACTCTCGCGTATCTGGTGTGACACTCGTTCACACTCATGCTCACGTAAGAAAGCTATTTATATTAATATACGCCATATTTATATTCCGCTATAAACCTGAAATAAGCTACATCAAAAGCGTTGTTAGTTTGCAAACCCTACAGACCAGAAGTCTCCAACCCGGTCCTTGAGAGTTACTATTGGATGTATTCTATCCTACCTGGCTTCTGATGAGCCACACTAGTTCTCAGCTAAATACCAGGAGCAGGTCTGGCTCATCAGAAGCCTGGTATGATGGAAAACTTACTGGAAAGTATCTCTTCAGGACCGGCATTGGAGACCCCTGCTACAGACTATTTGCAAGGAAATAAAACTGTTACGGGGGCGGCATGGTGGTGCAGTGGTTAGCGCTGTTGCCTCACACCTCTGGGACCCGGGTTCGACTCTCCACCTGGGTTACATGTGTGTGGAGTTTGCATGTTCTCCCCGTGCCGTCGTGGGGTTTCCTCCGGGTACTCCGG
>JAABNY020000136.1:20067892-20081633 GCA_015164015.2 Brevimyrus niger
GGGAGTCCCGACTGCTCCATCACGCAGCGTATGACTTTGACCCAGGGGAGTCCCGACTGCTCCATCACGCAGCGTATGACTTTGACCCAGGGGAGTCCCGACTGCTCCATCACGCAGCGTATCCACTACTCTGCTTCCCTAGATTCGGAGTTGCCGACGCTCCCCGCGGACCTTGTGCTTCAGACGCCCGCAGCAGCTGACCACTGCAGCAAGCTGTCCTCCATGTCTTCCAGCTGCACGGAGGACTCGGTCAGCCCGGAGACGGCTGGCACTGAGGAGGCCAGCGAGGAGGAAGTCGCCTCTCCCGTCGTGCAGTCGGATGAGGAGGAGGTACAAGCGGACATGGCGCTGGTGATGCTGCCTGAGAGCCGGGCGCCGCCAAACTCTGACGACAGTGACTCTCCGGCCTGGTAGGCGGGGGGTGCAGTGCTGCCCGCTTCAAACTGCTGTAAGAAATTCACTCAGTACAAAGAGGGAACGGCCTTTAAAGATGGTGTGCTTTTTTTACCCGCCCCCATCCAAGGAAATCCTACTTTTGTGTGAAAAAAGCTGCCTTTCCTAAAAAAATCTCTTGATTAATAAAGTCACTTTATATTATCTTTTTAAACATCAATCATTACTTCTGTAGCACAACTGTCCTGTAACCTCTTATGCAATGTGAGGCCACTCACCATGCCAGCCCACCCCCACACTGTGATTTTTAGCTGTGGTTCTTTTTTAAGCTTTAATTAATTAGGCATGGCTGGGTTGTTATAATACCCTGATTTATACGTCTGGTCCATTAATGGATGCACGATGCACATCTCAACACAACTGTGTGCCAGTTTCAATTTTACTGCCTCAGCCCTTTGGGTGTCCCCCTAACAAGGTACATAATGTCTAGAGTGGTTAAAAGAAAAGATGGGCTGTTTGGTTTTAAGGCAGTTTTTAAATGATCCATCAGTCTACATCAAGTCGGAAATCCATCCATCCATTTTCCAACCCACTTATCCTACTGGGTTACGGGGGGTCCAGAGCCTACCCTGGAAGCAATGGGCATGAGGCAGGGAACAACCCTGTATGGGGGGCCAGCCCATCGCAGGACACACTCACATGCCAGTCACTCACACGCCAGTTTAGTAACTCCAATCAGCTTCAGCATGTCTTTGGACTGGGGGGGGGGGGGGCGGAGTACCCGGAGGAATCCCCACGACAACATGGGGAGAACATGCAAACTCCACATACATGGAACCCAGACGGAAACTGGAACCCTGGTCCCAGAGGTGTGAGGTTACAGTGCTAACCGCTGCACCAACACACTGCCCCGCAATGCTAACCACTGCACCACCACACTGCACCACCATGCTAACCACTGCACCACCACACTGCACCACCATGCTAACCACTGCACCACCATGTCGCCCCCCAAGTCGGAAATCAATCAGCTTTAATTATTTTATTAATCCCCGTGGGGAAATTGGCTTTACACCTCCCTCAACTTGCTCTTTATATAGTAAGTTGTCCACTTACATTTTTTTATTGCTATTTGATGAAAGTGGAAAAACATGTGGCTGCAGAGGGGGGGGTCTCTGAATCCAAAAAATGTCTGGAATAAAACTTTGGATATTTTAAATGCTTGAAGTTCCTGTTCAATGTTACCAAATCTTTGAGATGAACATTTGAGTTTATTTTGGCTGCATGTGAGCAGACAGACACCAGTCCTGCATGCAGGTACCTGTCATGACATTTGCCCACCACAGTGAACACAGAGGTGGCATACTGTACTGTATAGGGTTGTAAAACAAATGACGGTGATTTGTCCACAAGTTTTTAATTAAACCTTAACCTTTGTACAAACTTGAAAAGTAAGAAACCAGCAATTACCAACATGTTTCCACATTGAAGGAGACGCTGAAAATAATTAAATTAAAACATCTGACCGTAAGCAATAGGTAACACTGTAGAAAAAGGAAAACAAAGCCATTTCAAAATACATTGTAAGGCCATAAAAACTTGACAACCACTTTTTTTTGTTGTTTAAACACTCGCCCGTTTTCATTAAATACTCCTACAGTAAAACAGCTGAGTTTTCTGTGGACAACAATCAACAGACTGTATTATAGGTTCTTGACAGTCACCACTGACAACCTCAGTGCAACATGAGCAGCTACTACATTGAATTTTCAGTAATGAAAATGTAAAACCCTTTTTTGTTATCGTATCTTCCCTTAAAAAAAAGTAAAGGTAAAATGAAAAAACCTATTGGGGCCACCATAACTTTATTTTGGGGGGGGGGGGTGGGGGGGTGTGTAAGCCGCACTTATAAACGTTACAAGAGCAACCCTGTAAGCACTGAACTCGACTGATGAAGAAATTAAAATATAAGGCTTTTTCTTCATCCTTCCTCAGAATCCCTCCCATGAAAGGCTCAAGTATATAAAGACATTTACAGCCATATGTACAAATGTCACTTTCTTCTTAGACAACTTTGTATTCAATATTTCTTATGTAATACATCTGGAAAAATGAAAAAATAAAGAGGGTGGGGGCCTACAGTGGAATTCTGCCTTTTCACATTTCACACCCTTAGATGATTGGCTCTATTTGTAATAATCCCATTAAACAGAAAAATTCCATTTAGCCAAAATAAAAAAGTAATAAAAATAGACAACAATAACAATAGTCGTGTGTACAGGTGTGCGATAAAGATGACGCCAATATCACTAGATGATCGGAATGTCAATGATTGCACATGTAAAACCAAAGGCAGCCCTCGGGCTCTCTGTCCTGTGAAGAACAAAATACCGAAATGGAGAACTTCTTAGTGTCGTAGAACCAACAGCACCATAAAACAGCATGTGTTTCCTATGTAAATCAGGCACGGTTTTCAAAAACGACAGATGCCGTCTCCACACCTTATTCTCAGGTCTGAACGGTCTGAGCCAGCTGCTCTCTGTCAGCATATCGAACGAAGCACCTTAGACGAAATACTGTGAATAAACTCAACGTTTATAAACAGAGGGTTCAATGAGCTTTCAAGTTTTACTTTTAAACCTGTTCTCCGCCAAACAGCCGCCCGCTTGCAGGTAAAGGATAATTAAATGTCATGTGTCCTGTGGCTACCGACATGTAGCTTCAAAGGTCTACAAGCCTTTGCTGCTTTGCTTGCTCGTGTTCCGGGGACAGATGTGCATGCAGTGGAATGGGCTGATGAATGGGCGAATGGGCTTGGAAGGTAAACAAAGACGTCGGGTCGACTCTGAGCTGCAATTTAAACAGAGGGGACCACAGCACCAAAGAAACAGGAAGCCACCACAACACGTGCTGGCTATATATGTGTACGTTTAATTTAATTCTATAAAGGAAAAAAAATTCTCTCTAAAAAAAAAAATCTATTTTTCTTTCAAGCTAGTGCAAAAGACATCTTGCGTATTCAGGCAAGTTCTCTGTACTACCGGAAAAGGGGGGTGGGGTGGTGAGATCCGCAGAGTTTGCTGCTGCTGCTCCTCCTTCACGAGGAGCTCAGGGCCCCTTTGGACAGGTGGGGGGCCGGGAAACGGGAGAGCGACACCTGCACAGAGGTCCGTTTCTGGAGGCCGCGCCTCGCCGACAGTCTGCTGGGACTCAGTCCGTTGCAGCTCCCCCTCACCGTTGCCTTCCCACACACCTGGTTCACCAAGTTGTTCATCTGGCCCTGACACATCAGTAGGGTCATGAGGATGAAGGGCACGCAGAAGAAAAATAGAGACAGGAAAACAATCAAGGAGGATAGAACAACACTGGTTAATGAAAGATATGTAGGGGCTATTTGTTTAGTTCTCTTATCCAGGTTCAGTTACTGCTTAGGCTGGGCTCAACTATCCGAACGCGGTGTGTAAAGTTGGCCAAACCCTGGGTGTGATGCTACTCTGTTATAGAGTGTTTGCTTCACCTCAACAGAATGTCGCTGGACCTGTGCTCTGCTCAGGTAACCTGAGTACCGTCATCTCTACTGATGTCTGGATCTTACCTCATCGTACCGGTACATGAGCTTCAGGCCACGGCAGGACTTCTGCTTCTCCACGTAGCGCAGGGCACATTCCAGGCAGAACACCACGTTCTCGTTCTCCTGCACCACCTGTGGTTAGCGATATCACCTTTCATACAACATCGTGCTACTTCACGGACCCAGTGCTGAATGTAACTGCTGTGGCATCCTGGGTAAACCCTCAGACGGTTTCTGCACATGCTATGACCTTTAGGCTCACCATGGAGAGGTAGCAGAGATGCTGGCAGACCTGACAGCGCCTTTCTGACGTCTCCAGCGCCAACCACTTGCGGGGCCTTTTCTTCCCGTCAGCAGACGAATGGTTATTGTCGTGTGTGCCGTAGCGGGCCGAGGAGGAGAGCCCAGCGCTGTACAATTCCTGCCGTTGTCTCATCTCTATATCCCTGTGGAAACACACGGCGGTCAGTCTAGCTGCTTCACCATAGGGAGCCACTGGCTGAAGTACACGGCACGTTCCGTTCAGTTTGGCGCCATCTTGCTGCCACTACACAAATTGCCCAATGAAAAGCGATGCCAGTCGGCTGTCCCTTCAAGTTACTGGCAGATCTATAATAATAGGGTATCACCCAGCAAGATTTTGTCCTTAAGTGCCTCCTGCCACAGGGGCTAAGAGATGTTAGCTGCTGCATACTGCTATATCATTGTATATACAAAAAACAAAACGGAAAAACAAAATCCACCAGTTTTGATGAGAAATTACCTACCAGTGTAGAAACTATTTCCGATTCCTGATTAATTATATTGAGTTGAATCCATTGGGATATTTTTAAGAGCACTGGATTTTAAAATATTTACAGACTATTTACAGTGAGAACAACACATTCTTTCACAAATGGATGCAAGAAACACAAAAAACATTTTTTGAGGCCGTAGGTTTTGCCTAAAAGCAAACCAACAAATACTACAGAGAGGCGAAAGTCAGGTACTATTCCAAACATATGTTATACGCAAAAGCATCGTAGCCAAACTTGATATCCACCTACATAACAGCTGCACCAGTGGAGGGAAAAAATGAAAACAACGGATTTGACAACACATCATGTATTCATAGCTAAAGCAGCCTTGCTGGTTAAACAAAGCATTAAATACACATATTAGCATGCAGAGACACACAGGTTTCGCTTGAGGTGGAGATTAAGAAGACAAGGATTTTTATGATACTGGATAATTACGCAGATTATACCGAGTACTGTTTAGTTTGAGTGATAGCTGAAAGAGGACCCAGCAAGCCACGCTTGAATGAAACGAAAAGCCAATCAGGACTACCCAACAAATCACATGAGCATGAAGTGAGAAGCAGAGTGACGCACAGCGTTTTAACTATGACTGCTTATAGAGCTGTGTTGCTCACCTGAGATCTTTGAGAAGCGATGTGAGCGTGCCCAGAACGTGCCTGTTCTCCCGCTTGCACTCGGACGTGGCAAGATGGTACAGCAGTTTCTCCATGGAGAAAGGCTTCTCTATACGCCGACATTTCAGATGCTGGGACGATGGCACAAACATGAAAAACCTTTTATTTACGGATTTTGAAAAGCATAATACGAAAGCCCTCCCTGAACACCAGACTGACGGATGTGTGCTGCTGTGGGGTCCCCCCATTACAATCACATTTAAGACAGACAAACAAAAACAGCCAAAACAAACAAATAGTTACCTGAAAACAAGTTACATTGTAGTGCCAGTTGTAATGTATTGCTGTTGTTGTGATTTATTGAAAAGCTGCAGCAAACTAACGTTTTAAGCCCCAATTTAAATGAGCAGACAGTTTTAGCAGACCCCAGGAAGCTAGTTCCAAATACAGGGAGCACAGAGACTAAATGCTGCTTTAGCCCACTTAGTTTTGATTCTTGGAACACTGAGTAAGTCTGTCCCAGAGGACCTCAGGGGTCTGGATATTTTGTAAGGTACGAGTAAATCAGATGAATTTAGTGCTTTGTAGACAAGTAATACATGATTTACCATAATCCCACTAAAACAGCACATTTGTCACACTTACTATATCAGGAATTTGTTGAAAAAATGCACATATTACATGAAATTAGCATTTTAAGATAATGTTAGCATTTTGAGATAATGTTAGCATTTTTATGTTTGGCAGCCTACTTCTTGTACTTGTCAGTTTAATATGATTTCCAGTTAGACTGGAGTGATAGTGGAGGTGAACTCTGTCATTTAACGTAAATTAGAGGGTAGATTCTGTCCTTATGAAATTAAAGTGCTTTGGAGGCAATGCTGTTGTGAAGGATGGTGCATGGAAGAAAAGCTCAGGATGAAGGGAGTTTCACACCAAAAAAACCGAAGGACGTTATTCTGAATTGAACAAAACTTATTTCTCTGAAGATGGAATACAAATTCCAAAGTCCGTCAAAGTTCCATTGTCGCAACCCGTCATTTTTTCTTTCAGAGAGACCTCAATTTTTGCAATTTTTGGATGCATTAAATGAACAACCAATGGAACATAATTTTTTACACATGGGATTAGTTTTTAATTAGGAAGGAAACGTTTTATCTGGTCAACACTGGCCTGTCATTTTATCTCAAGAGGCTGTTTTCATGTGTTCTGGTTGCTCGTGTTCATGTAGGTTTCTGCTTAATTTTTTTTTAAGTTTTATAATATGCCTCTTGGATTTTATTGACCTCTTGCTATTTATTCATATTTTCATTTTGTTTACTTGATTTGTAGACCTATCCCTATACAATCAAAATCAGATAAAAGTCCAGTTAACAACTGCACAATAAGCTTGGTGGTCTATTCCTGTAATGAATTGACTGATAGATGATGTTGCTGCGATGTTTTCAATATGAATTTTTCTTACACTGAAGTATTACCTGAAATGGTCATTGAGAAGTTTACGCTATTGTACGACCTGAAATTCACAGAATTTTCAGTTGTGAAAAATTTCCATCATGTCTGGTGTGAAAGTTTTCAGCCCTTCAAATTCGCATTTGAATATTTTGATAATTTGGAAAGTGTGTTATTACTGGGTAGAAGACTTTTTCTGTTATATACACACACAGTCACACAGCCCAAGCGGTGAAACTCTCACCTTAGCAACCTCGTATCCCAGGTTCATCCAATGAGTGGTAGCGAAGTGCACCGTCTCGGAGACACTGTACCCACAGCAGATCTTGGACACGAACGTTCCTGGGAAGCAGATGACGAAGTGTCCACTTTGCTGGACTGTGCGATGCACTTTGATCCCCTCTCGGCTCAGGACTTCCGGAGAGATCTGCAGTGAGGCAGGAGAGAGTGAGATGTTTGATGGTGAAGTCTGAGCTCTACCCTATATCTTGTACTCAATGGTTGAGCTGAGAGGCGACATAAACACTCATGTCATTGTTAGGGTTACTAACAATTAAACACCTAATGATGTAATTATGATTACTTTGTTTAAACAATAACTTGAAATTATTGACACTGTAAACAATATTCAAAATGTGAAACTAACAAGGACAACTAAAGTAGTCACATAATGTTAATTGGGAAAATTAAGTCAATAAAATGCAGGTTAAATCTGCTAAGATTCTGCAGTTTCGAGGGTGTCATGGACGCTGATATACTACGGTCTCCCCATGAAAGAAGTCTGGCCTTCCTAATTATGGCCACAGAAGCAATTAGAGTCGCTGTCCCTGGAGCGGCTGCCAAACTGCCGGAAGCACCTGCATGTAATTAAGTTCAGGGCTGTTAAAAGCCAAGGAAGATGGCAAACTCACCATGTCCCCCTTTTTTAAAAGCCAAGGAGGATGGCAAACTCACCATGTCCCCCTTTTTTAAGCATTCAGAACCAGGTTACAGAATTCAATTCACCATGTACAGTCCGAGTGCAAGGAATGATTTTTGGTGTAATTTGTCACATTAAAGTAAAATAAATTACAAAAAAACATGAGAATATTAACACAGAGCAATAACCAATCACCATCACAGAATATATACAAGTAAGCAAAACAAGACAGTTGGATAAGGTACAATTGGACAAATTGTCCCAGCACTTCAAGGGATTCACTTATTTATCAACTGAATATGGGACATTAGTGAGAACTTGATAAGGCAGGTTTATATGCACACACATGTGCTGGCACGTATCGGCACGTCTGTGTACAGCGCGCATACGTGCACACGTGTCCCGCTCACCATGATGTTCTTCTCCAGCATCTCCAGCCCCGGCGTGCCGTTGGCCTGCAGCAGCGTGTGAACCACCTTGTCAAGTTTGGTTTTCTCCTCAGCAGGGATGGAGTACCTAGCGGGCGGGACACGGAGACTGCATGGGTCTCACGCGGGAACCGTCGCTGGCTGGCAGGATGATGTCGCCATCTCCAACCTGCCAGCTGATTCGCTCTCTCTACCGAAAGGCCCTTTCAGATCCCCTTCAGTCAGCCTAGTTGCCAAGGCAACACTTTTTTTTCCTTATAGACAGAACAGCCTATGAAACTAATGCTTATCTCACGGGCAGATAATTCACAGTTTGGTTGATGCTCACCAGAAAAGCCTTGTTACCACGCAGAGCTAGACAACGGGAGAGGATCTCGGGGGAATTAATCACAATTGCACCATCCGGCTCAAGGCATTCCTGTCTGGATTTTCGACAAATGATGTGTCTGATGGTGTGATAGTGGGACAGAAAATCACGCCTACAGGAATGTAGCACTCACCAAATGCAGTCGGCACCAGTGTGTAGGTAATCGATGTACGGGAGGTGGTTATGGTCTCGAGACCAGCATGAGGTAGAGAAAACCATCCCGATGTTTAGCCAGGGAATGGTAACTCCTGCGGAAAAAGACAGACCACATTTCCTCTGCGCCATCCTGTGCGATACATCATGTCCCGATTGTAGCTACGATGTTGAACAAAAAAATAAATGTAAGTAAACTGAGCGAGCAGGGAAGCCAGCTGGTGATGATTTAATGTAAATGCATAGGACATGTAGTCAATATGCTCTTTGTTGCTTCCTTGCAAAATATTACTCTTTCATACGTTATTGGAGCAGTTCAGGTTAAGTTGCAGTCCTCAGACCTGAAGCAGGGATATTCGGGGCACGAGCTCCCCTCGTTAACCCCCCAAGCACCCGCTGCCCCTGCCTCACTGCACGTCAGACCCGAGAGCGAGCGCCAAGGTTTACAGCCATCCTGTGAATGGAATAGCAGAACCTGGTCACTGCTCTACACATTCTCAACATGTAAAAAGGACCCATTGTCCTTATAGTTACAAAGGGTGACTTTGTCAGTGCTTGATGAGACAGGGACTGTGCCAGGTGAAAACTGCAGCCCAGCGCACAAGGAAGTGAGACTTAGACCTACTCAGTCTAAACTAGCTGCAAGGAAGTGAGACTTAGACCTACTCAGTCTAAACTAGCTGCTTTCAGATTCAGGCTGATATACAGACGTCCACTCCCAGTCGAGGCTGTTCTTTTCATCACGTTTTCGTTCAGGCGGGATGTGATTCCGGGCCTTGATGGCCACAATACTCCACCCCAGCCTATTGATGGCGCTGTGTGATCAGCCAGTGATTTAAAAGCCACCCTGTGCTTTGACAATAACGCAGCCCGACCATCAGCGAGACTTGGAATTACATAAATACAGTCCCTGGTATCCACCTACTTCCCAGCTACTGCACAGGTGGAGAAAAACTTGTATCTGGCGTGTGTAGGAACAGTTCGCACATGACTTGGAGTGATGCCTCTTCTCATTTTTCCTTCTTATTAAAAGATTCACCGGCTACGTTAAATAAATCATTACCCACTATGCCCGAGTAAACTCTTGGGAAGCCTGCTGCTTCAGGTCAAGGTCAAGGTTTAGAAGCATACAGATGGGCTTACCAGGCACAGCACCAAGGTGGCGCAGGATGGATCCGGAATTATTGGGAAGTACGGTGAGGTTCCATCCATGCCTATGGAGTGATACAAAAAAACATTAATATTAACAGGACCTATTGTTCACGTGGGATATCTGAATGGGATGTAGTTGGATCAATGAAAGCATATTACAGTGGTACCTCAGAACTCAAACTTAATTCGCTCAGAACTTCAATCAGAACTCTTTTTAGGATTCGATTAGAATTTTCCCCATAAGAAATAATGGAAAATCAATCAATTGTTCCCAGCCAAAAAAATTATACCTAAATATGTTTTTTTAGCATTTATTACATTGTACACGGATTGATTACTTTTAAAACTTGAGTCTTAGATGTCAGCCCCTTTCTAAAAAGCTTCATTAGTGGTTTTCTCCTCCAGATTTCTCCTCCAGTGCAAAGGCAACATGTCCAAAGACAGATGTAGCACCAGGAGCTCTTACTTTGAAAATGGCTCTGATTTTCCCCTGGGGAAGCCACTTCCATGTGTTTTAGTGTCCACTTTCCCATAATGCACTGCGACGTGGCACTCCTTCTGTTCCACTATCCGCCAGTATTCTTGCTGTTGCCAGAGAGACACAAGGATAGACAAGGGAGAGAAAGGAAAGGAGAGTGCAGAGTGAATGATGCTCACAAAAAAGAAAACAGCCCTAGCAATAGCACATGCTATGTTCATAACAGGAAAGAATGGAGTGCTAGCCCGCTACAGAGGACATTCACCTCAACTTCAACTGCTCCAGGCTCCTTATTAAAGCACATGTTCATGGTGTTCCTGGCTGTCCTGTAGAAAGTGGTTAAAGATACTGACCTCCCCTGCAAGAGAGTGGACACACCACGAGGACTATGAGAAGGAATCCAGAACTCAGAATGTGCAGAATGTTCCAGAACTCAGAATGTTTCCGAATGTTTAGCAGAACAGCTGCAGTTAGGATCTAGTGATACGCTTTTCACGGCCATGTAAAGGGAGCGTACTTGTCGCCATTTCTGTAAACACGGCTGGCAGCTCATGGCATGCGAAGCCCCCCCCCCCCGATTTACATCAAGCCAAAAAACTGTCCACTTAACATGAATCTTCCCAAGTTTCTTTTTCTCCCCTCGCGGTGCCTGAGTGCTTTCCTCCATTAAGTGACAGCAAGACTGTGTCCACTGTACTCCCCAGCCCGAATCAATGATTTATTATGAGAAATGCTACTTGGACATTCAATCACTTAAGCTGAACCACGCTTAACACAGTTACAAATGAAAATAAGAATTTTAATGGATGCATCTTGAGCTTCAACCCACAATGCAAAGAGATCTCGAAAGCTATATTTAACCTAGCAAAGGATGTTTATTTCATTTTTGACATTTTAAAATATTAACAGTGCCTTTGTGATTATGACCAATTATCTGCTAACTTTACCTAAAGGCTGATGGCCACTTAAGTGAGTGCATGATTGCTAGATCCTTAAGATAAATATTAATCGGTTGTATTATTTGACGTCCACAAAAGACACAGATAAACACATTTTTTGGACATTCTGGTCTGTAGTTTGTCCATAAATGGTGAGTAATCGGGGTCCTGATCATTCTTAATCTCGTAACAGTCCAATCAAACATAGGTTTTCGGGGTGGGGTCAAAAACCTGTCTGCTGACCCCAAGTCCCCAAGGGGCACTGCCATTGAGAATGATGTCACATGGTTAATGTCACATGTTCTCTCTGAATGTGCTACATGAGTGCTGGGGGTGGGGGGGGGGGGTGCACATGGCATGCTGGGAATGTGCAAAAACCTATATTAAAACAGAAAGACGCACACATACTCACACAGCACTGACATTGAGCAGGATGGTTGAAAAAAAAAATTAAAAATAAAATAAAAAACAAAAATGCACAGTGGTAGAGAGAACTCTAGAGCAAAGCCCACTGAAATCAGCCGCCCACACAGCCATAAACAGCCCAGCCCGTTTAAACGGAGCATTGCTGCTGTCCAGGGGGGGCGGCCCCCACACCGCCTGCAAGCGATCGTCATGGCCAGTCGGATTCTGCCCGGCTCTGCCTGGTTAAGGCCCAGAAGGGAGCAGAACTACAAGCGCCAGTCATTCCGGTGCTTCTGCTGGTCAGATCTCGAGTTCTCCAGCTCCTCGTGCACATCAGAACTTCCCAGACCTCCAGGGTGTTCCATCCCCTCTGACAAAACGCTATGGTTCGTTCGTCTCCTTTTAAGGAGGAAAAGAAATGGAAAAACCCCCGACTACACACCCAAGCATAAAATTCCAGGAAGAGATGTGTCAGATTCCTCCTATTCACATAGAAGATACATACAAAACGTATACCAACACACACACTCATATTCATGTTATATACAGGGAGCTCACTGTGGCCAGTGTGAGTATATAGGAGCTAGAGTACAATACGTGGTGAAAGGCACAGCTGCCTAGAAGGACAGGGCTGATCTACACTGCTATACTCAGGCCTTAATAGCTCTGCTCCCTCGGCAGAGAGCCGGTGGAGGGGGTTCACCCGGAGGTGAGCGAGACATTAAACAGCGGAGTGAGAGGACAGACCTTGTAGATGCACTTGTGCTGGTCACTGAGGACGCCCCTCGCGTCGTCATCGCCTTCGCCACCGACGCCGTCGTGCTTTTCCTGAGCAAACAGCCTCCGGCGGCTCCTCTTCGCCGGGCCGCCCGGCTCCTCGGGCCTGCCGCGGAGGCCGTTCCTGTGCAGCACGCCGTTTACCAGGCCGTTCTTGGGCTCGTAGCGCGGCAGCAGCAGAGCATGCTGGCCGCCCTCCGAGTGGCCCTCCAGCGGCCCCCGCCGTCGCTCCAGGCCCTCCTTCTCGGTCAGCACCTCCCGCTCCAGCCGCCGGCGCTCCTCGGCAGACAAGGAGTCGTAGGAGAGCAGATACTGGCAGTAGGCCTCCTGCAGTTTGGCCAGCCGGTCCTGGGCGGAGCGCGGCACCCGCAGCAGGTCCGCCAGCTTGCTCCACTTCTTGAGGTCCGTCACCTGCTGCATGCCGCCCATATCGTTGATGAGCTGGAAGAACCGGGCCAGATCGAGCTCGCAGCCTCCTGGGGAGTACACAGATGTGTTACTGCTGACGAGCCACACAACCCTGGCAGTAACACTGCACACAGACTGTACTTCCCCTGCAAATAGGGCCATTTTTAAATCCAATTCTATTCCTAACACTGTAAATCTATTAAGCAGGATTTAATCGTTTCACGTTGTCCCAAAATGTCTCTCGAATTGTGTGTGTTGTCTTATTTCTGTTCTAATTAAGGAACAAATCATCCCCAGGCGTGTTTCTTAGGATATTCATGAACGGCACAAAAGCCCGACTCTGTTCTAGGCCCGAGCACTCGAGCGCATCTCTTGGCCAAACAAGCAGTCATCTCTTTCATCTCACCCCCGTCCCTTGGTTGTCACAGGAAGGCTGGCTGCCCCCCTGTGAAATTTGCCCTCAGACATTCCCGATTGGTCACGGGCTCTCATGGGGTATTATGTGTGATAGTGGACCTGTGTGCAGCAATGCTAGTGACATATTGTCAGACAGCTAAATGTGGCCCATCTGTTTGTACGATTCCATCACGGCAGCGGTGTCTGCAAATTTAGCTCCGTTCCCGGTTTGGGGGGGGGGGGGGGTTGGTCGGTGTCTGAAATACTTCATCCCATCAGAATTCTCCTCTCGGCAAATGTCGTCCTCCATTGAGGTCCGGGAACTCAAGTTTTCGGTTAAAAATACATTGAAAGGTCGTGTGGCTGAGCAGAACCCGGAGGTGCTCTCAATGTCATGTGCACTTGCGTTACTTTGGGATCTGACAGTCTCAGAACCAGTGCATGATCATTACACTCCTACTATGGGATCTGACAGTCTCAGAACCACTGC
>JAABNY020000136.1:20091615-20107108 GCA_015164015.2 Brevimyrus niger
TCCCTGCCTCGTGCCCGTTGCTTCCGGGATAGGCTCCGGACCCCCCGCGACCCAGTAGGATAAGCGGTTTGGAAAAAGGATGGATGGATGGATGTTTATGTTTGAGCACTGACCCAAGGAGATGCTTTTCATCTCATTGTATATGTAAATGTAAAATGACAATAAAAGGCATTCATTCATTCATGCTGAAAAAGCCACACATCACATGATATTAAACTTCCCAACAGCACGAGTGACACGGGGGCCATGGAGAGCAGTGATGCATGGTGGGGTAAGCAATTGGGCGGGGGGGGTTTGCAGTGAAAAATTAAAAAAACTCAGTTGAAAACAATTTGCCGTATCCCTTCAGCAACACGGATACTGTCAATGCAGTCTGATGATAAAGCGAGTTCATATTCCGCTTCGCCTTGGCACATAAAACTTGAAAAAAGGCGTCTGGTGGCAGAATCAAGCAATAACCAAAATAAGTTATTTGAATATTTCAGATTAGGAAGCTCTCCTGAATAATAAAATGGTGTGTGATCAATATAATTACACATAATCAAGAAAAAAAGGAATAAAAAGAAGAGTTATAAGTGTTAATATTGGCTAAAATAGTAACAGGTTACATCCAAAATTTTTTTTTTGGGACAAAAGCCTCATCTTTGGAAAACTTCATGGCAGTCAGCGAGACCTTTCTGGAAATCCACAGGGCTGCAATTCCTGTATTTAATAGTTGCAGGAGCATGACAGCAGAAATACAGCAGCTGGCCTACTGACCCTTGGGGTTAATCACAAAGTCTGCTGATAGCAGGTAAGCCTTTCATGATGGAGATTATCCCCTTTACGGGCCCACAAGGACATGCAGAGTAAAAGCCCCACGATGAACGGCTCACTTGAAGATCTCGGCGCTACAGGCGACGCTTCCCTAAAGGCTGCCAATGGGCGCCAGCACTAGACAGGACGCCTTGGGAAAGTGCTGCGGGGGTCAGCCGCTTCTAGCTGGGGGCAACCTTCAGGCACCCAGAGGGGCCTCCAGTGCAGCAAGGGTGGCAGCTGGCAGGGGTGCAAGGGCTTGAAGCCAGTCTGGCACCTCCAAGGTGCGGCCAGGATGGGCTCCTTTTACTGGGGAAGGTTACAGGAACGGCTCAAACAAACAAGACAAAAATAGACCCCTAGAGAATTTTTGGCTTCACCTGTAGAAACAGCAAACACTAAAAATGATTTAGAAAAAAAAAACACTTCATAAATTTGAAGCGAACAATTATTCCCTTTTTAATTGGTCTCTTTTAATACATTCTAAAATTCAAGGTTAATTGCCGCTTATATAATACACACTCAGGAAGCTTAAAAAAGCACAGAATAGTTTAACTTTTAATGAGCCAGGTATAGTAATCTGAAATTGAACGTGCAATGTACAATGTACTAAAGGTAGAATTAGTTTCATCGTAACTAATAAGCATTTAAGTATTAAATGGTTAAAGTGAGGACTGACTTGTTTAAATTAATCACCATAATAAAATACCCCTCGGTGGCACCTGATGAGGTTGCAGCCTTGATGACTCAAAAGTCACCTCTGTGTGCCGGAGAGGGTAGGGGGGGGTCACAGCCAACAGTTTGGGATAAACGCAGCAATCAAGTCGAGCACGGAGGCCCAGTGCCTCTCCCTGCACGTCTCCACTTGGAGAAACCACTTGAGCTCTGAGGCTTAACGAGAAGCTCCACTCATCTACTGTGGGGTGTGAGTGGGAGGGTGAACAGCCTAAGCAGGCACTGCCGAGGGAAGGGGTTAAACAAGAAGAGCCAGAGAAATCTCGCTATGGACATGCTACATTATGTTCACCGGCAATAAACCTTCAGTTTGGCAGTGAAAATCTAAATAACAAATGGGAAGGCAAATAAAACACAGAGAAGTATCGTTAAGGTCAGACTGGGAGCCTCTCTAGTTTTTCAGTAGACAAGAAGCCAACTGTGCTAGTTGTGTATGTTTATGTTTATTTTCAAGAGGATTTTATTGGCTCAGCATCACTGACCACTTTTTACCGTGAGTGACAGAGCACGGAACGCATCCAACAACACAAGCCTTTAAAGAAAAACGGCAGAAGCCCACGAGAGGTCCCTCCAATGAACTGCCACAATTTTTACACCATGCCGAGGGCTCGTGAAATGCTTTTAAAAATAGATATCACAAGCCTGCTCCCAGAACAGTCTGCCAGCGCGTGCTGGATCGTGCTTCCTAGCCGTGGGTCTCGTCTGTCTCCCCACGGCTCGCCATGGTCAGCTGCTTTGCAGAGAGTCTGCCCCTCCGCCCTCCCGTTCTGCCGTGTGATAAGTCACGTCATGGCAGGAAAGCTGTAACTGGGCTCTGTCAGGCCCTATAATCCTTCCCGGCCCTAAAATAAGGGCCTGGTTGTTTCTGACATGTTTATTGTAGACCACGGAGTGAAGCCCAGCTGAGGAATAATTCAGGTCCTTGGCAACCTCCTGTCACCGCGAACCTGGAGAAGGAATCGGAGAACTTGGCTGGAACACAGCAACCAAAAACACCTGGAGCCAAGAGACCGGGGACCCAGCCAAGCAAAACCTAGCAGGCTTTTCCCAACCGCTCAGTTATGTAAGAAAACACACAAAGTAATGTAATTTAGCTTTAATTATCGGAAAACAAGCACACCGGTTTCTTTTGACAATATACTGTGATGATGGACGTTAAGTGTCTGAGTTTTAAGTGGGGCCACGTGCCTCGCTAATTAGGCGGAATGATATTTAACATCTATAGCAATGTCTCCCGGTTCGTTTCACTTGGCTTCAGAATAAACGACTGACGTGCGACACCCCCCACACAATGGCGTATTGCACATCACGCATTCATAATTCACCCTATGAATTCTACATCTTCCTTATAACATTAGCATTATCACACATATACAGTACATAGGGCATGGAAACACTCTATAATCTTTGCATACCTGCTTAGAATACAATATATTCCATGATACATGTTTGCTTTTCTATGGCATATTATACATGCCATAGAAATGATATATATGCACTTCAGCTGGGCGATATGGCCTAAAAAACGAAATCTTCGATTTTTTTTCCACAATAAATCCAATTTACGATTTTAATCGATTTTCCCCTCCCCTATTCAAAATCACTACAGATGACAAATAAGTAGTTCAAAACAAGTTTTTTACTTTTTTTTTTTTTTTACTTTGGAGTTAAAGTCCAATCTGACAAGGCAAAAAAGATGCTTGTAAGTGAGATGGCAGACCACGCTATTGTAAACACTTTTAGCATATTAATGAATCCCGGCTTTTCCACAGTATATATGGGCACCATGTTTTTCGCAATAAACATCGCGACAGCGTTTGTTGTCGCCTTCCCCCGTGCCCCATTCTTATATGGCACGCAGTTTGAAAACGTGTCAGGGACGGTTGCTCGCTTAACTTTGGATGTTGTGCTGGTGCTGCGGATATTTTCATTTCGCTGGGAGCTGTACTTCTCCCACTCCGCTGTGTGCCTCTGCTTAAGGTGCTGGAATAAATTAGTCGTGCTGCTTCCTTTGGTCGCAACATTTTAAAAACAGACTTCGCAACGAGGACTGGTTTGGTATGTGTCCGACGACGCAAAACCGAACCATTGTCATGTTGTTTATGAATCCGCTAAATTGCTTGGGTGCGCCGCTCTAATGTACCCGTGAAGAATGGTGCGTCGCATTAGTTCCGCTTTAGACGCTCACTTGTAAAATAAGTAATATAATCGATTTTCATAAAAAGACATCGTCAATTAATTCGAACTGTAAATTCGAATTAATCGATAAAATTGATTTTATCGCGCACCTATAGTATGCACGCATATATTTTATTTTGTTATTTTTTTAATTTCAGTACAGTCTGCTTAATATGACACTGTATACTATGTAGATGTGACATAAAACTCTTGCCTTGACTTTACTCATGTCAACTCCACATCACGTCTAAGGAGGAGTAGAGAATGTGAAAAATATCCTCCAAACTACATCCTTAACATCTGCGAACCCATTAACCCAGTTAGCCCTCAACTGAGCAGTCGCAGCCAAATTTAATCAGGCAGCTCTCCGCCATGGAGCCGACCCTGAGAGAAGCTAATTTAATTTGGATTGGCCATCTTTACTCCAGCTCAGAGACGTCTCCTTTGCCGGGATAGGGGCAGGTCACGTGCCAGGCTGCCCTCAGAGAGTAGCTGTCAATGTGGCAGCTTGAACGACAACCACTTCTCACAGTGAAATGGAAGACATCTAACACCACCCCCCACCCCGCCAACTTGAAGCTATCCCTTTCCAATTGTCCATCACCTCCCGTTAACCCCAAGGACCAAGTGAATGGCAAGGCAGAAAGAGCATCCCAAAATTCAAACCTGAATGTAAAACCCAATGAAAGAGTCGGTCCCCATCAGCGATGAAAGCCCTCAGCTGTGATCAGGCAAGACTCCTGTTAATCAAGGTCATGACTCATAAGTGTAGCTCTGTCTTGTCTGCCCTCTAATCAAGTTAGTTGCGAGATAAGGATGTGATGTCAGCTGGTATCCGATAGAGAAACATCAGTATTATAGTGCTATTTGTGGACAGTAAATGTTACTACATATTGCATCATAAAATTCAGCAAAATGTCCCTGCTTGCCCATGGGAGACAGCTCAGATGATACCTTAAGCATAACACCAACAGGGTTTCCGCGAATCCATCAGCGTTAGGTGAGAGGAGAAAAGATGGTAAGAGAAACTACACACGAAAAGCATTTATGATGAACGGGGGGAGAAAAAAAAACAATTTCAGAATGAAACACATTGACTTTATCTGACTATGAAGCTGTCTGTAATATATAATATGTGCCTACAATTTTATCTTGACAAGTTCATTGTAAGTGTCAAGATAAAGAATGTACTGGACATCTACTATCCGAGAGGTATTTGCTCAAAGTTTAAGAGAAATGACAGTGATTTATTAACAATAAGTCCCACAGCTGTCTGTTGTTTGTAAACTACAAGTTTTGTTCTTTATCCACTGTAGATATTGACATACCAAATATACGGATGTGTTTCAATATGCAGTACATGGCTGTGAGTTGTAAATATTTTGTTTTATTATCAAGAGATGGTAGCTAGAAAGGTCCATCCATCCATCCATCCATCCATCCATCCATCCATCAAGCATGGGGGGAAAAAACTGAAGGCCATCTACCAGGCTGAACCACCAGCCGCCATACTTCCAGACCATTCCCATTTGGTACATGCTTCACTGCAAATCATTCCTCAACTCTTCCATGGTCGCCACCTAGTGGTTCGGACGCATACGTCCGAATTTTTTATAACAAAGAATAACAAAGAAAAATGACGTTCAATAAAAGAAACAATTGTATAAAATCAACCAAAAACGGCTTGTTACACTACAAAAAACTTTCATTATAATAGTGGTAGAAATTTTTGTTAAATGGTTTTTTTGTAATAAGTGAAAATAAAATGCCCATGGTAGCCATCTTTAAACGGGTCGAGTGTCCGGAAGTGAAATATAAGTGTTAATAAAATTAAAACGAAGCACTTCAAACTATTTCTTTCACAACCAATAATTCAAAAACCATCACAGTATTAAGACAAAACACAAATTTTCCCATAAATTTGGCTTCCCATGCTGTGAAATAGCTTGCTCACTCCTCGCAGGAAAATGTCAGTCGGCATTCTGTACATTCGTGCTGTTTTTCATCTTTGGATTTTTATAAGAAAACCATTGAATAAAATGACAAAGTTACCCTCGTTTGAAAGCTTGATCTGTTATGTACATAAATCAATCACTGTCATTCTTCATTGTCAAGTATTTTTTTAATATATGCTCTGCTTCCCTGCTAGCATATAATTTTTTACACACTGAACCTTTGCCCATGGTTATGTTTCACCATGAAAAACTTTTTGCATGAAACATAAACTTACAATGTCATCTGCTTCATCCAATAGAGCTGCGTCTAAGGTTTGCGAAATGGTATGGGGTGTGCTGATTGGGCATTGTTTTTTGCGCTGGGGACATAAATGCGCAAATTATTCTCTGCCATTGCAGTATTTGTGGGAGTGTCTCAAGTACGCAGAGAATGCAACCTTCGACGTGTAAGTACATTTATTTACAAAGTTATGCGAGGCACCTGTCGGCTCTGTTTAGGCAAAGTTATGTACGATACTTGTCGGCTTTTTTTGGGCAAAGTTATTCTTGGCATTTGTCTGGCTTTGTTTGGGCTATGTTATGCGGGGCACTTGTCGAACTTTGTTTCTGCAAAGTTATGCGGTGTTAGGGTTAGAAACAAAATGTTTCTTATGACCCTTGAGTGGTAATGCATTTAGAAAGAGAAACGCTAGTCCAGAAAACAGTGCTAGTTACACTGTGGCCATTCTGGATAGGTTTTGGATAGGTTTCAGATTCTGGAAAGGTTTTGAATAGGAAAGGCTCCCAGTTGTACCATTTGTTCTTTCCTCTGTAAAACCTGTTGGGCTACATCAAATGACATAAAATTGGGCACACATGTAGAAAACAAGTTTGGGAACCCATTGTTTTAAATTTGACCTAATCCTTCATGTAGTTTCTGAAATATTTGCAAAAATCCAAGACACAAAGACATGTTTTTGTATTTTTCCAGCTGCTTTTGTTATATTAGCTTGTCCATAAATTATATACAGGTTATTCATTTCATTGAATTTCCTACAATCAATTGTAAAGGGGTCAGCTTTGATTTTAGGTATCAGGCATGTGTCTGTGACTTTTATATCTGAAGTTATAAGGTAAATATTCCAAAGAGGGAAGAAATGCCCCCCTGCCCCCCTGCAATGAGCGCCTTCAATGGGGCCCTGGTGCCCTCCATAGGGTTAAAAACTGAAAAAGAAAACCTGCCCATGGAAATATCATTAAGCCTTTCTGCGATCATAGAAAAATGACCCATCTGTCCACATATCTTCTCTCCTTATAGTTACTGTAATTAATGGAATTGAGGTCAATTGAGTGGAGCAGACCAACTGTATTGAAGAACAGATCCGGCACATGTGGATAAATGCACAAAAAAGCAATGTGCACAAGACACTGGGCAATCAAAGAGTGAAATACTCTGAAAGGGTGGATCTATACTCTGAGGGCACCTCATGCAGCCTGGTGAACAACGTGCCTAGCAGAGGCTCCTTCAAGGACAACATTTGTCATCCAAGTCCTGCTGAAGACCCAGAAGAATGAAAACGGCGGCATTCAGCCGTAAGCCGAAAACGTGGACTCCACAAGGAAAGGAAGCAGGAAGTCGCAGAGGTGGTGAGTCAGACTCATAGCTGCAGGGGGACTCACCTCTCAGACACAGGAAGGTTAAGAAGTCCTCGGTCTTGGGCTTCCGTGTGGAGAGGTCACTTATCTGGCTTGCAGGGGTCGGCAGAGACACCTCCATCACCTTCACTGGGGTCATGCTGGGGGAGTTGGGCTGAGACTGGGCGAACTTCCTTTGTGCTTGCAGCCGTGGCCTGCAGAGAGTCATTACGATAAATCAAATTAATCACGTTAATTAACCGAAACATGGGGCGCACAGCAAGCCAGCAGACCAAACAAGGATCTGGACCAAACTGGATAAACGTAGCAAAACATTAAAGGCTGAGCTTGACAAGCAGAAACATGTCTGCTTAAGAGTAACTGCTGTTGTGGCACGTCGACCACTGCAATATGCGATGGGGTTCGTCTTAATTAGCTACAACCTGAACCTGGCATCACACTCACACCAACGAGCTTTGCGACATTAGCACCATTTGTCAGATAATTAGCTTGACATTAGTGTGACTCACTGAGATTTCGCTTTTGTCGAAGTAACTGCTGAATAAAAATGCTACATGCATATCTTGAATTGTTTGTGCCCGGCCATTAATAACAGGTATGCTTTTTGTAAGACAAGCTGGGCATGGTCCCTGTGGTATACTTAGGATCACCGCATAAAAAGCTTCTTGTCAATGCATGCATACCATTATTCATCATTTTAAAAGATCTGGTAATGCAATCGGTTTGATTTTTCATCCAGATGCTGTGCAATCCCCGTGGTATTCTACAAAAACCATGTTTAAATTATTCTAAATTCCTTAAATTCCACCTCCTGACATGTTTTAAACATCCGGTGTATATTTGAAGTGTCTAACGGGTGCATTCCTCAAGCATGTATGCTTAGCATAAGGAAATGTCGACCACCCAGCCATTCATTTTATACATCACTTGGTTATTTTTAAACATTTCAACCAACTCCCCAGCATCCACTAGAAGTGACTGATTTAATATGAATGTTATTATGCTGCCGGACTTTCCTCCTCACGCGGCACAGACAATAACACTAACGGACGTTATTTAATCATTATGGTGAGCACCAGCTGTTCTCAGGCACGTGCTGAAACTGCCAGCTTTCGATTCATGTCTGGTTGGCGAAATGTGATTAAGTTCTCTGTTAAACTCTGCCAGGGCCTTTGAAGCAGCTGACAGCTGATAAGGGTATTAAGAAAGTAGAGGTTCTGCAGTCTTTCCGGGCCCAATTGCTCAGGACAGCTGCTTCTCTTCAAGATCTTTCCATCCTCTCTCAAAAGATTTGCTTTTATTAGATCTGGGAGTGAAAAGGTGATATGTTTCAACCATCACAACTTCATCCTACCCCCAACCTTTGTAGTAATGTCCGAATGAGGGGTCAGAGAAGCCAAAAAATTACTATCTTCGTCTTCGGTCATTTCCTTGATCACTTCCTTGTGTCAGATTTTGTACTGTACCCTTGATTTCACCCTGGAGATCTTTATCAGTTCAACTCAATAGATTTTCTTCAGAATAAATAAGATGAGCTATCTGTTACAGAATCCAATCTCTGATTCAATCAGGGACTTGTTACGTGGATTTCGCCGTTATTCTCCGAAAGCAGGCAGCATTATCGATTGGCTCATAACCCGGCTGTCACGGCAGAACATCTTTGTAATCTCAGGCTCCTGGCTCCGGTCCCACTTTCCGGACATCAAAAAGGTGCTGTGTATTCTCAACGTCACCATCGCTGCCTCCCATTCAGAAAGTGTGTGGTAATACAGCACAAGTTTATTGGCTGTTTGTCTATAAAAACCCCAGTTCAAGACCCAATAATAAGAGATTTGGACCTCACTGACCACACTGACACCTAAGAGAGAGGGATCCTGTATTACAGGACAGTATCCAACTAAGAGCCCATAGCCAGCTGGACTTGGTTCCATAAGATTGTTGCACAGAAAGGCAAAGTTTTGGTGACTGTAATATTCAGCCACATATTCATTTTGCAGTCTGTCGCCTAACCCGAAAAAGGACTTCCTCACATCTTTTTTTGCTGGATAGCAGACAGTAATAATAGCCTATTAGCTGAGATGTGGGAATATTAAAGTCATTCATTTTTCTTTGTTCAGATCTCATTTCCTATCATTCTTAAGCTTTTACATATACATGATATAAGTTAGAGGTATAATTTCATTATTCCTTCAATAAACCTTCTGCCTTAGCTGTAATTTCCCTACACCTCCGTGCTGTCCACCTGGGCTTGTCAGCTCTAATGCCCGATATCCGGATCACGACCCATCCACGCGTGGATATCGCCGTGCCGACGGTCCGTGCCCTGTGGGCGAGCTGGATATTTCTCAATTGGGGTTTTAGGCACACGTCGCTGCACAAATTGAGATATCCGTCTCGCTGCGCGGCTACAATAACGGGCCGCTTCCCGCTCGTCGTCAGCGGGGTCTCGCACGCGACAAAGAGATCGCGTTCTACAAGGCGCAGCGCGCGCGGAACATCAAACGCACGCATTCACTGCGGAGTGGTCCCGAAGGAGACCCGTTATCACGGACAACAAAGACTGCGTTAAACCATGGCCGGGACTAATGTAGTGAGCCGTAGCGGGAGAGATCGAGGACTTAAATGAGATCGCCAGCCGGAGAGAAAACACAGCTAAAAAGCGGACACGTTAGCGTGGGAGAATATGATAGTTATGAGCAAGTAAAGATGGTCCTAATTACCGCTGCTTCTTATTTCCCAGCTGCCATCATGTTTTGTGTGTGCCTTCAAAGCAAAAATATTAATAACAAAATAACCGATAAAACTTCCCAAACGGCTGTCATCAGCAGGATGCTCTTAGGTAATAAGGAGCCATGTTACGTACCAGTAATCCCCGAGTAATTACCACCCTGTCAGTGCTCAGTAAAGCTAAAAGCCTCTTAGGCTGGGATTTAAGACAACAGCCACGATCGGACTGCATATCAAACACTGCTGCTTCCACAAAGGGAGCATCCTAAGGCAAATAAACAGTGCCGCTGCTATATGCTTAGATGGTTACAATAGAACATTTATTCCAAAATAATCTCAATGGTCTGCCAGGACATTCTGCTTACATTAAATAAACGTCTGGTATATAATAGACAATTCCATCAAACTAAAGCTTACTTAATGACAACTGAACATTTAAAGGGACGGTTTTCTTATAAACGTTTGCATACAGTTTTGAGAGGGTCACTTTCATAGGGTAATTTGCCTATATAATGTGTATAATAATGAAACCAGCGTTTCTTATATTTACTTGTCATATAGTAGACATTTTCAGTCTCCACAGTATTTTCATAACGTCAACAAACGTATCAGCCATCTTTGGCAGGATGCAGACAAAAAAAACCTTGCCTAAAAGATCATTTTAAAATGAGAAAGCAAAACTATTACAAGATGCCTAATATACATAAAGCATGCAAGGCTGGGATATTTCAGGAAAGCTGATGGCACTGAACACAGTATTTTCAATACATGTAGGCGTGTCAACACTAACCGCAATGGAAAAGTACCTTAAAGTCGGGTAAATGCCAAACTTCCTTATCAGCTGACCTGTGTCAGCAGAATAAATATGCTCATCTGAGTAACTGGAGTTCTTGCCCAGTGAAACATCTTTTAGTCTCATCTCCACCTACTATTTCCCAAATGTATTATTTTTTTATAAAGCAGCACACACACACCCCTAAAGGTCACATTTTGTGTTTTGGTGTACCACTTAACGGAATACAGGGGTATTAGTTTATCCAAGTCTGCAGATGCCCAGCTCCTCACTGTCAATGTGACACTCTCTGCTGCCGTGTTCCGAAAGGCCTCATAATGCAAAACAAGTCACAACCTCACTTCGCCATAAATCATAAATCATGGCATGAAAGGCGCGCGAGTCCCGGTGTCTCGCTCGTTCGGCCCGCTCCTCTACGTGACGGCTGGACGTGTTCGCGCTAAGCCGCCCCCGGGCCATGCCAGTTCATCCCACGCGGCCGCGAAGCGAACAATGGCCTCGCTCAGCTTTCTCTCGTCACCAGAGATGCGGGGCCCGGCGTAACACGACCGTTTCATCTCCACACGATAGTCGCCGTGCATAATTTACGGCCACTCCGTTCCAACGGCGTTAACAAACAATGGACCCACGACATGTCAAGTGGCTGACAGCTGGTTACCATGGGCACATAGCGATCCCCCGCGGAATAGCCTTCCCTCTATTGTCCCCAAAAGGGGCACCGCGCAGGCGCCATTTAAGTATGTATGCAGAAGACGAGCTGCTCGTCCTGCGCGACATGTGCCGTTTCACTACATTTGTAATCAGTTTTCATAGTAAAAAATAACATCAAAACAATATATTGGCCCGACAGAGTACAGATCCCTAACACAATCTGTTTGAAGAAAGCTCACTTTGAGTAGATTCCTCGGTACCCAAGATGTGTGAGACAAGAAAGCTGACAGCTGGATCACGTTAAATGCTGATGATCAGTCTCACGGTAAGTTAATTGTTTTTCACATGTACCAGTAACAAGGAGGACGAGAGTTCGCCAAGCAAACGCCAGTGTATCCCAATAAAAAAAATAGTAATAAAAAACACGCATAGCAAGGAAGAAAACAACACCTTGTATCTTGCTACGCTGATGTAATTATTCAGCATAACACTTTTTTTCTCCGAGTGTCACGGGCGTATTTGAGGTCTCAACACCTCTGTGCAGAGACACAGCTGACTAATGCTGAGTGTATACAGCTGCTGCAGCACCAGCAAGGAAACAGATGAAGATATAAATTGAAAAGAAATGGTGATTGTCTGGTCTAACGCAGCTTAAGCTGAAGCTTCGTTTAGGCTCAAATATGGTAGATCAGTATGGTGCTCAATCGGGTCAAATTAAGAGGTGCCCAGTACCAGGCAAACCAGTCAGTGACGGACCAACTAAATTTGTGCTTTACTGAAAACTAAGCACTGCTAATTTTAAAGGATCAAGGTCCATTCTGAGTATTAAAAGCGACCCAAATATACCAACATGACTTCATGGTCATTTTCAGTTAGAACAAGAATCTACTTACGTTCATGTTGTGGTAAATAAAGTGTTTTTATAAAGTAACAACTGAGTATCATTATCTGAAAATGAGCTATACCACTGAAAGCAAGATTAGCCCCAGAGGGAAGCCGATGTCTGCGGAGGTCTGGAGCAGGAGCAGGAGCAGAAAGCAGGAGCAGAAAGCATGCAGGCAGCTCCAGTGACCTCCGGCGTTTTCACAGTCCAGGCTGGAGAATCACCGGGCTGCAGCTCAACACCCAACCCTGTTTGCCCAGCAACAGCGATGACAAACGGAGGATTTCCAGCAATGTTACTGTCAGGGGGAGCAGCTCATGAGATGACTTTCAGCCATGCATATTTAACTATTACAATTCTTACATTGTCAAAGTAAATGAAGTATCGCTGAGTTAACGTTCCTTAATCAAAGAGAAAAATGTAGAGCTTCCTCTTGTGAGCCGAAGCATATTAAATAAAAGATAAAAGTAAAAACAGCCTTAGCCAAAGGTTAACTTTCATCCATGTTGGAGGTACATATCTGGTGGTGAAAAAAGGTCAGTCTTAGCCATGGTAAAAATAATGTAATTTTACTCAGAACTAAAAAATCATTTTAATGTGTGTTTGGTTGGCATAAAATTAAGTAAATTTTTCTTGGGTGCTTTCTGTTTTCTGTCTGGAGCCTGACACAGGACTTAAATATTCCTTCTGATGACTTCCTGTTCCAGCAGCCAATCAGCAGGCTTGAATTTTCCATAAGGGCTGACCAAAATGCCCCCAGTCTCATAAAAGAAACTCAAAGATAATCAGCTGCAATAAACTGAAAAAAGAGCAATAAAGTGAAAAAGAAAATGTGGCCTAGCTGGTTGCGGACACACTGGTGAAATAGATTACCGTTCACACCCAAGAAACATTTTAGTTACTTTGCCGAGGTTTTTCCAAACTAATGAAGGAAAGTCAGACATGCTAACTCTTCTAGAAAACCTCATTTTATGGGCATCTAGACTGCTCTCCCACAGCTTGGGAATTGCATTGTAGGTATATTAGGTTATGTAATGATCACACTAATCTGTTACATAATTTGGTGAATGCGCTTTAAAATCACCATTAAATGGCCGAAACTCTTACTAGTGTTGTTATTGTATCCAGCTCTGAGGCACACATAAAACGGCGTGATGCTGGTGTGAATTCTTGGTATGTAGTCTACATATGAAACACAAACCCTTTTAAACGTCTTTTGTGATGTCAAATGTCTGAGTTACAACGTCTCTGGCTTTATGAGGACTGTGTTGTGGAGATTCAGCCGTCCTCTGCCACCTTGAAACAATGATGCCATTGAGAGGGGGAGCTTTATTTTTTTCTAATCCCAGTATAAAAAACACAACTTACTAAATATCAATCAGACATGTCCTGACGCTCTGAGATGTTTCGTTAAATGTGTTCCTGTGATTCCCCATAGATTTTTTTCCCCCAGTTAGCAGTCATATGATGCCTCATATTGCAAAATTCCACCTAACACAGTCGTCCTCGTTCATCTTTTCTTTGTGACACGTTACTTCCATATCCAACACTAGTCATTTAGTGCAACTTTCAATGACAATGGCCAAGGTGAAGAGAGTGATGCATGAGTAAGCAAGACGAATGGACCGAACCTGTACAGACGCCGGTGTCACCCCTCAGCTACCAGAAATATTCTGGGGGCTTCTCCACTAGGAAAACCAAATGCAGGGTGTTTCAGGTTGCGTCCTACAAGCCAGCTGGGGATGAGGAATTCGCGAAATGGCAAGTTTTTTGCTTGCCTTTGTGGGTCTGTTGACAGTTTGTGCTGTGCTTTGGGGGGAAGGCTTGTTTTTAAGTGGGGTTGGCCTGCTCATGCAGGGCAGCACAAAAAAGGGCTTTGGGAGAACTGAGCGCCAAGAACTTGCAATCAGCTGTTTAAAATTCCCTTCCTAGCGAAACACTTCCAGATGTTGCATATGCTGCAGATTACCCCCCCCCCCCCCCAGCACACAGGGCTACCAGAGGACACTTACTGCCTTAATGCTCGGCATGCATGTGCTTTACAGGCACAGACGGCTCTACAAAACAGCGTGACAGGTTGCCAGTAGGGTGTGGAGGGGGGGGTCACCATTTCGGTGAAATGAGAGCTCGACAGCTAACGAGATGAGCAAAACGACATGCTGGCGAATCGATCTCCTAAATGACACAGGCGGCGTCGGACTTGGAAACAGGCACACACAAGATAACCGGAAAGCACGCGCAGAACAGGATATACAACGCAGAACGCCAGAAAGACGAGCTAAGGCCAACTTTCTGGGAAAATCTGTACCTCTTCAAAGATGAGACGTCCCCCTCAGGTTTACCAAGAATCTCACTGAGGCATTTACGAGAGAGCAGTCCTTTTACACAAACTGTGTTGTACAGTAATGCACATAATTTTTCATATGTTTGGACTGAAAAAAAAATGCTGAGGGACATTACATTTGTGTAAAGGAGAGTACCAGTTTCTCAGACCTTCCACTACTCTTAAAACACTTAAAATACTTTCTCCAGCATTCCAGTGAGCCCCCTTCTCTCTCTTACTCAGACGGACTCCTCCAATGTATAACCCTAACCCTAACCCCCTTTTCTCTCTTACTCAGACGGACTCCTCCAATGTAAGACTCCTCCAAAAGCACCACCTGCCTGCTCATGCTTAACCCCTGACCTCAGGCTCCACTCTTCAGTTCCCTGACAGCTTGGAAGACTCTATAACACACCTCACTACCCAGCATGACTCACTGTTTCCTTTTATACGGTAATGAATGAACTATGTTACACTGCAATGGAAAGAAGGACTGCTGCAAGGTCACCGAAAACCCATTTGGGAGAACTCAAACAAAGCTGGAAGCCACGGAGGCCATTTTGGTCACTGTCCTGCTGCCACCATCCTGGGGACATGCCTGGCATGGGGTGCCCAGTGTCGGCTAAGTACTGCCATCTGGGCATGACGGGTGGAAGGCTGTCACAGCTCAAATGGCAGCAGCACACGGGCCAGAGCTGAGATGAGCCAGGACCTCGTGGAATGGGGAAGCAGGGCTGAAGCAGGACAAAAGGGGATGGAGGGAGCAGGGCTGAAGCAGGACAAAAGGGGATGGAGGGAGCAGGGCTGAAGCAGGACAA
>JAABNY020000136.1:20115398-20128432 GCA_015164015.2 Brevimyrus niger
TTTCAGGCTACTTTAGGGCAGGAAGCTCATTAGGAAAAAGCCTTGTGGAATCACGCTGACCGGCCCAATATGAAATGGTTGGGGGTTAGATTTATTGGCTTTTCCATTTAAAGATAACATGAATATCAATTTTTGTTCATGGTATTGAATTTTTATAACCACTCTGGGAATCATCTTCCGACGCCCACCCCCCTCCCCGTTCTAGGGTATTCACGAGTGCAGATCAGTTGCTTAACATTTTGGGACAAATGACAGCAAATTATGAGCAGGGACTGCAGTTCAGATAAGGAAGAACTTAGCAGGCCACAGACGGCTTCCTTACCACCGCAGAACAGCTTACTCATAAAATATGGAAAAACGGCAAGCGTGTTTGGGTTGCCTTGATCAGAAGAGAGACAGTCCTGCTGAGTTCAGTAGCGCTAATTTGTCATTTTTCAAGGGGCATTAATCATTGTAAGGGGGAAGCATGGAGGGGGGGGGTAAATGATATTTCAAAAATCAGCTAACGGCTGAACCAGCTCTGCAATTAACAACACATCTCCGACTTAATGAGAAATCAAGGATCTTCAGATGGACAGATAGGGCTGGGGGGGTGGGAGGGGACAGTTCATTTTGGGAACCTGCAGGGAGTCCCAAGGTCCAGGAATCTATTTTTATTTTCGTTTTCACATTTTTTTCTTCTACTGCTCTGTATCAGAAGGTAAATGCAATAAGGACACACTACATAGAATTTGGATTTCAGTAAGCCAGGTATATTGCAATCAAAAATATTGTAAATCATTTTGACCAAGTGAAATTCTGTCAGAAAAACAATGGACAAAATATCCAATCATTTAATTTTGAAAGCACTCAAGTACTGCCCAGACATTAGGTTGAGGATGGCCCGGTTGCCGTGGCGCCTAGCTAGTGTGGGTCAGTCTTGACAGCCCAGGCTTCAAGGTCCCTAATTAGGCTTTTAGTGACAAGCGTCTGACACTAAACATAGACCACATTTACCGAATCAAAGACGAAAAATGACAGCCAGGGTCACTGAGAAGTCGGGAGAAAAGCTTCCAATTAAATTTCCCACCCGCCTATTAAAAACAATCCTCAAAGCTCCCGGAATTACTTCGAAAAGGGCATCTCAGGTCCCCCCCCCTCAATGCTACCTCATATGGGCTCAGCGTTTTGTCCACTGTTTACCTGAAAACAGAGCCAATGCAGCCAAACTGCCATCCAACAGCAGACTCCACAGCATGAGCCGTCATACAGAAATCGCACATTTTTACTTTCATCAGTTTCATTATTGCTTGCAAAACATTTTAATATGCCAAGATCCATCTGAGACTGTCAGCTTTTTACTTTTTAGTTTATAGATTTGAGGTCCTGAAGTGACAACAATAATGCATTTAGACTTTTTATACAAAAACTACTACTACTAAATCTGATAAAAATGCAGTACCTTGAGCTTCCTCCTACGACCCGAAAGTCAGTTCAGGCCGCTTAGGCATTCTATGTGGGGCCTTTAGGGTGTGTGGTGTATGGTGGGCCTTCAAGCTCACACACTCTACGCGGTCCCTGTCTAACACCCCATTTACCAGGTTAGTGACTCATACTGAGCTAGCAGTATTTGAAACAAACTGATTATTAGTCTGTTTGACACAGTGATAACCTAACTACCAATGGATGATCACACAGACATCTTACACTGCAAATGTCATGAAGCTACAATAAAAACAAAACCATGCAAATAGAACCTACAGGCCACTGATTCATATAAACCGCCATTACAAGAAAGGCTTGTCCTTTTACAATAACACGATGTTACGTAATATTTGTGAGTTTTAAAATATTAGCCCTTTTCACATTGAACACCATCAAAGATAACGTTTTTGTAAAGAAATAGGTACAGTATTTTAATTTTTTTTTACATTGACG
The DNA here is from genome assembly GCA_015164015.2 of Brevimyrus niger. Taxonomy (NCBI): domain Eukaryota; kingdom Metazoa; phylum Chordata; class Actinopteri; order Osteoglossiformes; family Mormyridae; genus Brevimyrus; species Brevimyrus niger. The sequence continues at coordinate 20,117,316 of JAABNY020000136.1, forward strand.
TCACTGCAACATGAATTAATAAACATTTCATAAAATTAAATAAACTGCAGGCTTAAGTCAGCCCAGTGTCCAGTGTTGGGAGGGGTACCTTTGGAATATAATAGGCTAGATACCCTGTTAAAAATGTAATAAATAATGTAACTATTTTGATTATGTCATGAAAGTAATGTAAAATATTACATTTGGTTACTTTTTGATTGCTTTTCCATAAACTTTCGTTTAACAGCAATAAAGCTGGAAAGTCCCATTTTTCAGGTCCCCGCAAAGATCTGTGAATGCATTAAAAAAAAAAAATGCCAAAAGACTTGTATTTTGTTTGGTTACTTATGGTTAAGGTTAGGGCTAGGTAGGGGTTAAGTTCATCATGTTGAGATTGTAGTTTTTCCCATCGAAATTACACAAAGATATAATCACAAACCTGTGTGTGTGTGTGTGTGTGTGTTTGTGTGTGTGTGTGTGTGTGTATACAAGTTAAGATGCGATATGCAAAAACTAAAGAATTCCTCTGAACCTTATACTTGTACAGATGACAAAAAGAACAATTTCATTGAGCTGCACTGCACACCTTCACCATCACACTGAAAACAGCTAGAGATTCACTCACCTCTTCCTCGCTGGGCCATCTTCATGATAGTCGTTGCTCCCATCAGTACCACGGGACGATGTTCGGGACGCGCCCTTTTCGTTTGACACGGCCAGCAAGCCTCCTTTTGGCCCTGATCTGCTCAGCTGGCCATTAGCCAAACGCCCTGCAAGTTAAAATTAACACTGTAGGAAGAGTTGAAAGCTAGAACACAACACAAGTGGCTGAAGTTTCCTGTTGGAACCGATGAAACAAAATTTGGGTTAATTTCTTACCCAAACAGATAGTTAGACAGATGAAACTGCAATCGTGTGAATGCCAAAAAGGCACTCAACCTTCACAAATACCTTGTAAAGAGCAATTCCAAAATCGATCCCACTTTTGGATGCAGTCCACTGTCCAAATTTATTAAATTGCACACACCTGCATATACAGCAACAGCAATGCAGGAAAATAGCCAAGACAATGAAGTATCTAATGTGCATTTAAGCAATGGAAATCACACACAAACACGATTAAAATACAATTACACAAGCAAAATAATTCAGAAGCACCAACAGTCTTTAAGCAACAGCAAGCGTCAGCAAGTGACAGCAGAGCACGGACGCCGACAGCATGAAACTCCGGGCTTCCCAAGGACAGTAAGTTATAAATAAATAAATGACGACACTCAGGTCCAGCTCTATTGAGCCCGACTGATTCGGTTTCTCTCCCCATCCTTCGCTCCATTTCAGTCAGTCTCAAACCAGCAGTTCTGTGGGAGAAGCACATTGCATGTCACCGCAAAAAAATATTATGCTGATTTACCAGCATGTCCTTTGGGTGCGACGGAGAGAGAAAAAAACTCGGATTTATGCGTGTTTAACTAAGCCGATCGCCACGATCTTGTACTCCTGCCGCTCTCCGGGGACGCGGCTGGTGACGAGCGAGATGTTGGCGGTAGCCTATTAACAGGAGCCGAGTAATAACCGATCCTGTCAGCCCGGTGTAATGCGGAACAGGGAAATGAACCAAAAAAAGGGCCATTATTCAGAGCTTAATTAACTTTACTAAATGATATTCCTCCTAATCATGACTGAATAACTACATTCCTAATGGAGCGCTGAGGGCTCTGTATTAACAAAAACAGCCACTCATAAGCCTAGAATCGCCTGCATCAAAACCTACATTTTCTGACAAACATTGGTGTAAGAACAAAAGAGTTGTGGTTCAACAATATCAATCCTGCATCTGCAAACATCACTGTTTGGTAAAGCGAACATGTTTGGCACAGCAGTGCATTCAGGCCATAATTCTGATTGCTAAACCTGCCAGACAGGACAAAAAAAAAATCACTTTAGAAAAAGTCTCAGAGCAACGCATAGACTCTTCACATATAAATTACACCTATATTACAGTCTATTCAAAAGATAAGCCAAAATATTAAATTTAGGGATGTAGAGCGAGAATTTGACTGTCAGCCAACAGCAGAGGCAGTGATATTCATGAAAACGAACACATTATAATCCACTATGTCTGCCCCACTCTGACGGGACCCTTCATTTCCCATATCCCTGATTAGCAGTCAGACACACTTCTCTGTCTCGGTAAAGGAAGTTATTACTTCACCACTAATCATAAAGACTGAAATAACCAGAAAAGGTCATGCACTTCCTGAAAACACATATATATTTTATAAACTGGACCACGAAAACAATAAAAAAATGTGCATTTTACATTTTTGGGAATTACGTGGCTAATGTGCACAAAGGGTATATTTGGCATTTGTAAAATACTGGAGAAACTTGACGAGATCGGGAATGCTGGCATCCCAAGCCTCTGGAAAGGTCCCACATGCAGGAGCAATATGCCAAATCGTCAGGGCTCACTGTACAGTGCGTCTTGCGCACTGTACAGTGGGTAATCACACCTCCACCATGCAGCGCCCTATATGGGCTAAACACCAGCATTTTCAAACCATCCTGCACAATATTCAGTTATTTGTGTCAAAATGATATAGTCAAACCTAATGCCGGTGCCCAGACTCCTTCAGAAAATCCCCGTGGCCTCTTTTTAAGTTGCTCTAGTGGTAAGTAAGTGGTAAGTGGACTGCATTTATATAGCCCTTTTCTACTCTTCCAAGTACTCAAAGCTCTTTACAATTCGTGCCTCACATTCACCCGTCCACACTCCCATCCACACCCCGGTCATGCAAGGCACCAACCAGCTCACCGGGAGCAATTTGGGGTTCAGTGTCTTGATCAAGGACACTTCGATGGGCTCAGGAGGAACCGGGGCTCGAACCTGCAACCCTCCAGTTGCCGAACGATAGCCCTACTTCCTGCGCCACCATCTTCCCCTATATTTTAGACTGACAGAAAATGTAAAAAAAAGAAAAAGTACTACAATACTGTGTATAAAGATATTGATGTTTATTCAGTTCTGACTGGTTAACTTCTGTGTGCTTCAGACAAAGTCCTTCAGCTTCCATAATGGACTCAACATGGTCTGCAGGGCCAGAGGCTGCTGCATTCTACTAGTCTTCTATCCTGACCATAACTCCCCCCCCCCCCGCCTCTGTATCTGCCTGGAAGATGATGACTCCCTGCTGGCACACAGGTGTGACCCATTGCTTTGCCCCTCTTTCTCTGATAACCAATTGGCAAACACATTCTTAATTTGCCCCTCGTGTGGAAGGACAGCAGCCATTTACCCCCGCAGGGGTAGTTACATAATTTGAAAATGACGGCGTGCGATGAGGAGAAGGAGTGAGGGAGGCCGAGAAAAACAAAGAAAGATGGATTAAGATTCGCTTCAGGATTCACTGAGGAACCCAGGCGTCGGTTTAAAGTGCAGCTTTCCGGCCGTGACAGCATTCATTAGCAGGTCATAAACGCATCAGACAGACAGCTGGTAATGAGGAGGCACAGGAAGAGACATGCTGGTCCAGGATATGCAGAGATTCTGGCGTCTCAGGAGGGAGACTGAACCGCTGGAAATCTCCCCGGTAAAATACACAGCTGTATCGAATGGGAAAATGGTCTAAATAACCATATCTATAAATAGAAGCTGTAAGGAGAACCTGCCCAGTGAGAAACGGGACGACACCATAACAGGAGTCACTGATTCGCCTTTATTATTGAAATTGGACTGAGGTGATGAAAATGCAGAACTTGGCGCTGCAGTTCAGTTTTGAAAGGACTGACCTACTGGAAATCGATCAGTATATAAATAAGAACTCTAGGGCAGCAGCGGACTTGAAATGGCCTATTGTCTTTCATTTAATGGTGCGCATATGACTTGCAGATTGCAGTAATTTGAGGGGAGCTCATTGTAAAAAGGGGACTGGAAAATTATGCAGTCATCAGTCACACGATGAGGTGTTGGCTGGAGAGGAGGCTGCAGGAGATTCACATAAGGACAGGATTTCTGGCTGGGCATCCATGTGCAGCCCTGTTTGGGTTCCTCATCAGCTGGTTAACAAGCTGCAGGACCTGGGGTCTCATTTATCAATTATGTCGATGAAAGGTCTCCGGCGTAAATCATGCGTATGCACATTGTTACGCACGGAATGATATTTATCAATTTCTGATTATGCACAGATATGTGCGTATATTTATGAATACTCCCGTCCACGTTACATATAAACCCCTAGTGGCAGAGAAGCGTAACTGGAGCAAGCCGATCGGCACATTACATATGCAGACTCCCCCTTAATTATAAAACTTGATAGACACGATGATCTAGTGACGTTCACTCAAAGTATGTGCAGGCAGGTCGTGCTGATGACAAGGAATCACAAGTCGTATATATGGTCCATGGCCAAAGAAATATACATCACTGTCACTAAATACGTGCTTTACAAGACAACTGACATGTCTGGTACAACATTTTCGGCAACATTCACTACTGCGGCGACACTTTTACTTGCTACAGCCAATTAAATACAACAATACAAGTATCTTACCTATTTCTAATAGCCCTGCCTCATCTATGGGTGAGAGAGGTAACCTATCAGAGTCTCTATCTGAAGTGATTCCTGTAAGGGAGCTTCCCCTATGATGTCAGCCATTCTACCATCCAGAGGTGACCCTGATGTGGGGCCTGGGCCGCCCCGTGTGACACAGACATGGGATCTGTGGGCTGTAACCCTTTTCTTGGAGGTCATTTTCAAAACGAACCGCTTCTTCCTCACCTCTGCCGCAGTAACCTCCCCCCCCCCGTGCTTGGTCCTTCTCTTTCATTGACTGGCAACCGGAAATTTGCTACACAAAACCTATTTATTTTTTTTCCCCCCATTACCATCTCGCAAAACTTCCACCTCAACCTCTGTGAAGTTGTGTTTTATCCCCCCCATGCACATTTTATTTTTAAACTTTATTTATTAATAGCAAAATACAGTTGAAGTATTTTCTCTTCATGCTATCCTGTCATCCTGCGACGTGTTATGCAGAAGTTATATGCTGATATGTGGCTCATTGAGGGCGTTTTTTTCATCAGTCCTGTTGTGCACACAGTCACGTTTAGACTGCCTGAGATTTATCAACATTCACTTCGTACGGCTGCTCACAAGCACGAATGATAAACCACTTTGCCTGTGCATACCAGTGACTCGTATGCACACATTTAGGAATCGTTTCTACGCACACTTTGACAAATGAGACCCCTGGTTTTAAAAGCCCATTATGTTCCATTATTCTTCTGCTGCAAGACTCTCTTAACCTAGCATGAAGAAATCGCTCCCCTTTGAAATCCACCTACACTCTTCTCCCTGACATTTATTCCGAAATGCACTCAGCCTTACAATTCACTTACAGTATGTGGCTTTTCCTTTTCAAGGAGCATCAGCTCCCCTTTCGAGTCGCACCAACACTGTATGAGTGAAAATGTAACAGTACAACACATTCTAAAGGAGGAATTCAAAACTTCCGCCCTTGCAAAAAGAAACACAGCAGAAAAAACTGAACTGGACATGGACATAATCCATCCATTATCAGGGTCTTAGGGCTGCATGAATAATGTCAGTTCCCTTTGAGGTCTTCAACACTAGTCTAGCACCACTACACCACCAATTAAAAAAACTATCCATGATTGCTAACCGAAAAGAGATTTTTTGAACTATATAAAAAAAAACATAATATGTAGCCGATTTAAATTCAAAGCACATGAGTAGGTGCACCCCAACCACTGCGTGTCACAGCGGATGGAAACGTTTTCAAATGTATTTTTACTCCGCTGATAAGGTCAGCATCCTACTGTGACTTATAATGCGTAGAAAACTCCGCCACAGAGGAGCGCTGCACTGAAATGCCATTCAGGAAACCTTTCTGCTTCCCGTCTCTCCCTGTTAGACAGATAGACACTAACCCTAACCCTAACCCTGCAGCCACACGTGCCACCATTTGCCTTTGGTCGCCAAATTATTCTTCTGCCAATAGATAGTTTATTCCAATTGCCCCAGAGAATGTTTAGCGTTACTGTTGACTGGTTATTCAGCTCGAGCGTCAAACAGGGCCTAATTAGAGCAACTATTTGGTCCTGCTTTCTCCCCATCATTGTGAGCGTCTCAGCCTCACACTGCACTCCACACCACCCCTGACATTTACCCTCAGACATACTCCATGTAACAATCGGCTTACCTGACCTAATCTTAAAAGCTTCTTTTTTCCCCCCAAAGGGCAGCGTATCGACCGGTAACATAGAACAATAAAATGTTGTACATGAGGTTACCCACGAGGCTACTTGTTTTTACGACGCACAAAATATTCGGCATTTATCCGCAGATCGCAGGGATGTCATAACGGATTCAAATCGAAGCTTTCGTAACTGGACACATTTCTCTGTAATTTATGGAGAGCAAACTCACTGGAATGGTAATGTGAGTCCTAGCTATTCATTATGCATCAGCAGTGTTAAAAAGAAGCATTTTAAGTGTGCCTGTTGAGATGTAATTCGCCCCCTTTCCCGATACTCACCGCTGGTGTTCTTGAGTCCCTCGTCTAGGTTAACCCCCAGCTGCTTCCTCTGGGAGCTCTTGAACTCTTTCAGCGAGAGGTATAGTACTTTGCGCACCACTCTCTCTTCTGACCATGGGATTCCATCATTGTCATCCTGTACGGGAAAGAATATGAAGATTTGTATGGGTGATTAAAAAGAAGAAAAAAAAAACTCTTCACATTGACCGAAACAGCAAATATACTGTATCTGCACCATGGATCAATGGAAGATCAGAGCAGACCCTTTGTTTCCTCATAAGTGATTCTATATGATTAATCATCACAGAAATCCCTCACATGGAGAACTTATTTTAGTATGAATGCATGCGAGACAAAGGTTTGTACAAGATATTAGCAAGAGCCAAACTAACTAAACTCCTATAATATGTCAGCCCAGATGTAGAGGTAAGAGACACACCTGAGCACTAAAATAATCCAAAACCGATTCCTCAAAATACTGCTTCCATGGCAAAGACAGAGAACGCCGTCAGCTTCCTGTTGCTTTCCCACCATAAATGTTTAGCCTTTTAAGACCAGCAGTGCGGTTAACCAAAGCCAGCCAGCTTCAGGGTTAGGGTTAACCAAAAACGCCCCGAAAAGCCAGCCAGGTTTAGAGTCCCGAAGAGCAATCGGCTCTGTTAACCAAAGCCAGCCAGCTTCAGGGTTAGGGTTAACCAAAAACGCCCCGAAAAGCCAGCCAGCTTCAGGGTCCCGAGGAGCGATAGGCTCTGTTAACCAAAGCCAGCCAGCTTCAGGGTCCCGAAGAGCGATCGGCTCGGCCGCCGTTTCCCCACGAGGCCGACGGCTGACACTGGCAGACAAGCCGCCCGGCACAGACATGACAGAGGCACCTCTGCACTCGTCCCTCTCAGCTGGCCCGCTCCAAAGCCTGGGGTCACCAGAACATGAGAGCAATCCACTCTCTTTCCTCTGTGTAGTTGTTTGTTATCCTAGCATTGATTTTTGATATAAGAAAGACTTTATATGACCTCTGTTCCATTTGTTCCATTTGTGATGCCAGCTGTAATATGTGTAATATAAGTATGAAATGCTTCTGCTAAATCCATGATACCCACTTTGGGGCATCGAGGTTGTGAATATTGCTGAGTGTAATATAAACTGAAATGGAACTGAATGTACTAGACTGCACATCAGCAGAAGAAAGCTCAGTCAGATATTTCTCGTGGCGTCTTAGCACCTGTCCACCCACACGTTAACGCAGAAGATTTTTACCCAGAATTCCATAGATATTTGGATGTTACATATGGTGCTTTTTCTCTCCAAAGGATCTGGTAACCAGAAAAAGTTCTCCATCATCACTAGATTGAAATGACTTAGTTGTATTGATCAGCTTAACGTTCAATTACAGGTATACCTCCTATAGATCCAACTGTCTTATTACTGCAAGCCAGCAGGCCACCATTACAAAGAAAGACCATTCAGATGCCATTTAAGAACAACTACTTTTATTTATCTTTTCCAGAAACACAGTGTAAACCTACTGAAAAATTGGGCATGATAGATGAATGGAAGGAGTTTCCAAAAATGTGATTTTCATCTGTAGAAAGAAGGGTTGAATGTCATTCTATATAAAGAAACTAAAATGATTCTTGTTGTCAGAGATGCAACATTTGGAAGCCTTATTCCAAACCTCTGAGATCCTTCCACCCCCCCCCCCCAAAACAAAATAACTCTCCTCTGATTACTTCCTCTGTCAAACCTTGATTTCACTCCACTGGAAGAAATTCGGCAACCCAACAGCAGCCATCTACTTATGCAGGAGGCTGGGATCTGGAGAGGATTTGTACTTTTGGGAAGTGTCCGAAAATCCATCCGAGAGGCGTGGTCGGCTGTGGAGCCCCACAGGGCAGTCTACGGGCTGTGGAGCCCCACAGGGCAGTCTACGGGCTGTGGAGCCCCACAGGGCAGTCTACGATAAACAGAGCCACAAGTCTTCCTGATAGCCGCACAGAGAGCAAAGGTGCACATCTATGTCTATATCACCGCATTCAACGAGTCAAAACAGGGAGCAATAGAATGGCTTTTTAAAGTAGAAAAACAGGCACAACAAATAAAAAATAAAGGTTCCTGCACGATACAGGGACACAATGGTGTGATTTACTATTTTTTCCCGACAGAAAGTATCACAATTTATGAGCCAAATGGGTCAATTTTAACATACTTAAACATAATTTACTTAATTATTCAGAACATAATTAACTTTTAATGCTCTACATGTATGCACCTGGATTTCAGGCTCAAGGAGGATCAAAACTGTAGATTTAAAAGTTTGATTGCTGCTCTGATTTCTGCACCGGTGGCTACATAAGTCCTACGTTTACCTCCCCCACGTCGCCTCGACTCCCCTGACCCCACATGTGCCCCCAGATTGGCCCCGCAGCCACAAAGGAAGTTCAACACATCATAAGGATCATGCCTCTTTCATTGTAGGGGCTCCATGAAGAGTGTTTCCCCTGCAGGGTTTAGCAAACCACTGCTGCAGCCCTGGAACAAATTACAGGCATGCTACTTATGCACAGCATAATTAGGAGCAATAACACCAGTATTCATGCAATTTGCCCCAAAATCTAAGAATCTGTTACAAGACTAAAACCCTATGTCATCCATTCAAGGTCAAGAACCAGTGGATTATACATAACAGGAACACAGACCGCGTAAACATCTTCACCTCTGTTTAACATCTGACCTCACAGTTCCCCATGGCTTTGCCTTCTGCCCTCAAACTAGATCAGTGGTAATTTATTTTGGCCACTCGTCCAAAGCTCCACGACGGAAGAACAAAGATCATCTTCAAGTCAAAGACGTTGTCGAAACTGATCAATCTCGCTGCAAATAATTTTGCTGACTCGAAATGTGAGACTCCTTTAATTATTCAAAGAGTTTTCATGCAAAACATTTATATGTTGCTGTGGCTCCTGCAGCTTTGCTCTGTCAAACAAATACCAACCAATTAAAGTAGTAAGAGATACAACTTCCGGTTTTCTGTCTGGAGAAATGTCTTTAGTGCACGGGAGACATTATAGAATTTTTAGGTTGCTTATAGGGATGTTTGTTGTGCAGAATGTAAATGGGCCTGAACTTCAGTAAAGAGGATGAAATGAACCAGGGGAGACAGTGAGGCTCCCCACTGCTCTGATGGTCCCAACTTTGCACTCACACTTGGGTGGTTTCTCCTTATATGTGAAAAAAGCCTTAAATGGACAAGAGGCCAAAGACACCCTGGCGGACTGAGGCGCTGCTCCCTGGAGCTTGGAACGACCATTCTCACAAAGTCTAGTTAATCCTTTGAAATGTACACTGTTACCACAAATTGAAAATACTGAAACCACCCTGACTTTTACAGTGAGTGGCTCTCAAACCTGCAAGAATCAATAGCTGAACTCACATTTTGTTTTAAAAAAAAACATTTTGTTTTATATTATTTCAGGCAACACACTAAAATCAATGTGTTTTGGCATACTTCTGCTTCAAACGTATGTCACGGTAAAAGGCAAATGCTCAACATCCTGCTGACAGATATTTTACAGGTAATATAAACTCTGTGACAGATATAATTCAAAAGGAAAGGAACCTTTTTAAAACTTTCTCCTTTTTTTTTATTCCAAATTACTTTCTAACATTGACTTTTCAAAGTGAATGCTTTACATTTTATGAATTCCTCTTATTTAACTCATCATGATATCAGTTGTTTTGCTCTAATTTTGCACCATGGTTAAAATATCATCCGTCCATCTAACCACTCATCCAGGTCAGAGTTCCAGGGGGACCTGGGGCCTATCCCAGGGAGTATAGGGCACAAGGCTGGGGTACACCCTGGACAGGATGTATGATGTAACATTTCCTTCCCATTTGCAAAATGCACTGTAGCGCCCCACACAGGTGGAATGCCATACCTGTTGGCTATTAAACCACCCACACATCCCTCGACCGGGAGACATAACGCACACAAAAGTATTAGTGATTTTACCAGGGCATGTGCCAGTACCCCTGTCTGCCCCGTGGGGACTGCAGCATGCGAAGTTGCTTTAATTTATCCAGACCTTGTACCTTTCAATCCTATAAAATACCAGAATATAAATGACCATCAACCCCACCGGGGGCCCTTGAGCAAAAAATATGGGGCATATATGAGGGGTACTGATGTAGCTTATTCCTTAAAAAAATATTCGCTATTCATCAGTGGGGCCTATCTGTCCTTCTCAGTTAAAGCAACCGCAAAACATTAAATCAGAAGATGCCCACGCACTAAACCCACTTTATTAAATCAGAAGATGCCCACGTACTAAACCCACTTCATTAAATCTGAGGATGCCCACACACTAAACCCACTTCATTAAATCAGAAGATGCCCACGCACTAAACCCACTTCATTAAATCAGAAGATGCCCACGTACTAAACCCACTTCATTAAATCTAAGGATGCCCAAGCACTAAGCCCACTTCATTAAATCCCAGGAGGCCCACACACTAAACCCACTTCATTAAATCCGAGGATGCCCACGCACTAAACCCACTTCATTAAATCAGAAGATGCCCAC
>JAABNY020000136.1:20151814-20185192 GCA_015164015.2 Brevimyrus niger
TCTATTTTGTAAAGCTGCTTTGAGACAATGTACATTGTTAAAAGCGCTATATAAATAAAAATGACTTGACTTGACTCGATACTCACTGGTCATATGCAGGATCATGGGGGTCCAGAGCCCATCCCAGAAGCTACAGGCTCAAGGCCGGGAATAACCTAGATAGGGCCCCACCCATCACAGGTATGTTCTTTGTAATTCTCATAAATAATTTTAAAATTTGAAAAATAATTCTTCTATATCCCATTTTCAACAAACCAAAACTAGAAAATAAGGGATTTTAAATGTAATGGATTTGTTTACATTTTTTTGTTTTTATTTTTCACAGAAAAAAAAATCTGGTCAGCTATCCTTGTCTGAATGATGGATAATGCACAAATTAACAAGTGAACACAACGGCATATTTTCATTCATGCAAACTGTGAAAGTTCTGATCCAAACATGGCTTGTTCCTTCACCTTTTCCTATTTGGATTTATTTAGTGCAGCCAACTCCTCCTCCACAACTGAGCCGACGTGAGGCACGTGCTGAACGTCACATTCCCCAAAGAGCGACAGTCAGCATATTAACTTATTAAAATAAAGCCTCTCCCCCAAGCTGACAGCAGGAAAAAGGTCACACTCACACCAAGCCCCGACAGGCAACTGTTAAGGCGCCCGTATTAGCAGGAAGGATGAGCTCAAACTAGCTAACAACTATTAAAAAAAAATCAACCCCAGGAGAAAAATTGTTTTTATAAGTGTGATTGGTTAATTACATTCTATACAGTTTTAAAGGCTGACTTGCTTGAAATGTTTATTTAAAAACTTTCTGCATTTATTTTGCCCTGATAATGACAAAAATAATTCAATAATTCTGTGTCAAAGTAAATCATAACCCTCAAATGAAATAATTTCAGAAAAAAATGATTCAGCTTGCTTTCCACCAACCGACTTACACGCCTACTCATTTTTCCCTGAGACAAAGCTCTGATTCATGCAGCCGTACCGTATCTCTGGGTGGACTGATGATGCTGAGGACCACGTCGGACTGAGAAGGCACCCCTGAGCCTGTCGGCTATGGTTCAGAGCGAAGTGAGCTGCTGACTGAGACGCAAATGCCAGCCTCAGAGTTCAGCTGGAGGTTCTGAAAAGTTTTAATCTTGCCCGGAGATAGTAGTGCTGGTGTAATTAGGGTTAGGGTTAGTCCACATAAGTACCACGGATAAATAAAGTGGTTGATAATGGAAAGGTGTATCGTTAGGTACGTCTGTGGTAAAGGCCCTAAACTCATGCCAGCATCCCCCAGAAACAACAGCTGCAGCCGTTTGGAAAGACCTACCCGAACAGTATCTGAAAAACCGTGTAATCTCATTGGCTGTTCCTGTGCCAGCACCGGATTCATGGCGCCATGGTGACATGAGACGTGATGCTACGTAGGATCCCTGAGGCTGAGCAACATGGGGAACCAGTGGCAAGCTTTTAGATCCTATAAGGTGCTTTCACACTCTGGAACTCTTTTCCGGAACTAGATTGTTTTCCAGAAGCAGGGAAAGCTTGTGGTGTTCACACCATAGGAACTGGGCCTGATTGTACTCCACACTGGGTACTTTTCGTTCAAACATGAACTACTGCAAAGGCGCTTGCAGTGACAGCTTGCTGATTGGTTGACCAAAAATACTGGCATGGAAGTGCAGAAAAAGAGATTAGCGGAGCAAAAACTGAGTTGGCGTAAACACAAAAACATGGACACACGAAATTGACTGGGAGCCACAAAAACCCAGAACAATACAGCCTAGGGCCTTGTAAACCGGGTCAGGTTCTGGAACTGTGGTGTAAATCGCCTATAGACTGCATATATGTTTAACATTCGTTAATCCCAGTAGCCTTGCGCCAGCTCAGAGACGGAGGTTAGTATGACCACTGAGACTCAGGGGACAGGGTGAATCCGGATGGAAGACGTTTGGGTCTGAAGCACCCAGGGAGGTCGAACTGGATGCAGGCAGAGACTTTCTCTACTTCCACCTTAAGAAACATCATGTCTGGCTGCTTGTGCTGCCACCTGGTTGGTGCCCTGGATGTTCGGACAAAGCACCGTCTCAGGACACCACTGGTCACCCAGAAGTACATGCCGGCACGGATCTTCTCCCTGTGACCGAAATGCCCAGCATACACTCTGCCATTAGCTGCACAGGAAACTGAAGTGTGTGGGGTCAGCGCCGAGCTCCCGGCCTGGTAGTGAAGTGACAGATTTTATTTTATTTTTTTTCGGTTCACTTCCCCTCAGCAGACCAAGCTGAAAGTGGAAAGGATGAGAGTCTGGCTTTGGGCCAGATATAACTAGGGTTTTCAATTGACAAAGGTCCCTCGAGATTCAAAGCATTTTTATGAACTCATCTGGAAAAGGCTTTACACCCCCTCACTGGGGAAGGGGGGTGGGGGGGCCACCCATGTGTGACACAGGAAGTCAGCTGCCGGAGCTTTAGGCATGAGCAGACAGCCCTGGGAGAAGCAGCACACTGAAGGGAGCTGGAGAGCCAGCAGAGATGGGGGCCACAAACACGTCGTTGGTGGGGGGGGGGGGGGGGGTTACACAGGGAAGCTTTTATTTATGGATTATTTATTTAAGGAAATACAGTACATACAACTGCAAAATTGATGTGTTTCTGCAATGCAGGCTAATTTGCAAGATTTGATTATGAAAGTTAAAACACGGTCCACATTTCGACTCATGACAGAGCCGGGGACTAGGTCTACTCGCAAACTTCAGATAGGCCCTCTCACTCTCACACATACGCACACGAAGACCAACCCGCACGTACAAAGAACACCGGAGCCTTACATCTCAAGATCTGCGGAACCAGCACATAACGTTGCGATGACGACACACAAAGCACAGCCACCACAATCTTTAGTGCAGAGCAGCGTGAAACGGTGATGAGCATTTCTTGGAAACATAACTGAGGATGTTATGGCTGGAGGTTCTCCTTCCAACCTTCAGACTGTCCCTCTACGATTTCGCCCATATTGTCTTAGTCAGAACCAGACCTCACAAGAAGTTGGCCTTCGCCTCAGAGGGTGAAACACTCGTAAAAAGGTCCTCTGGGCATTCAGTCATAGCCTCTGTTCACTAAAATCATGACCCCTTACATCAGGAGCTCATTGTGGGTGCTGGATCTGCTCAAGCTCTCAAGGTCCAGCAGCAGGACAGTTTGCCATTTCTAATTTAGACAGCATACTGGGGGGGGGCAAACGTGACAGTTGTCATCTCTCAAACTAAAAACACCCAACGAAGTAGAACAATTTAATCACCCTACAATTAATAAAATATGGACCAAAAGCAGCTAACAGTATACTAAGTACAGTATTCCCGTTCTACTTAATAAAGTCGAACACCTATAGGCTTGCTGCCAGATTACTAAACTGAGATTTGGAGATACTACTTTCTGAATTATACCTCTCTCTCGACAAGCTTCTAGTGCAGGTAACAACATGAAAATTATATATGTCTTCTACAAACAAACGGATTCCAGCATCTCTTGCGGTAAATGCAAAGCTGAAGTATAAACAGGTCCATCCTAAACAGACTCATTTGTCAAAACCTTTCAGTATTTTAGCTTGTCCTAAGGCTCCCTCACACTTGCCCAGCACGACCTTCCGCTGCCTTTCCACATTGTGATAGGACAGCGTTTCCTTGAAGCCACATTGTGATAGGACAGCGTTTCCTTGAAGCCACATTGTGATAGGACAGTGTTTCCTTAAAGCCACATTGTGATAGGACAGCGTTTCCTTGAAGCCACATTGTGATAGGGTAGCACATGTATATTTAATTTCACCAAACCTAGTTGTGATCGCTTGCCTGTTTTGACTTTACAGGCAGCACCTTAAATACAGCACTGTTGTGTTGTTAACGGGAACAAACTGATGAAGTGTCTGGCTCAGGTCCCATACAGTGTTTGGATTTGGATTATTAGTTTACACTCCAGACAAGACAGAATGTTTACCAGTAGATTTAAAGTCAAGCATGTCACCGTTAATTACACCATTTACCATACTGTAGAGGTTTTTTTTGACTGTACAAAATAAGAACAACTCGTCTGAGGCCATACAAACACTCAGCAGAATTTGAATATAAAATAAAGTGTTCTGAATGCACCACAGCGCGCAAAATAAGCATAATGGAAAATGAATTCATATCCTGAATATACTAGTAACAGCTGTAAAGAGATTTCTTTAAATATAAAAATCTAGTTCTGAGCAAGAAGTATTATGCAAGCTTGAGACCTACAAGAGCATTCAAACAAGAGCATTCAAAACTGTTCAGCTTCTATTGATTTTTTAAAGCTATTTAAAATTATATAGGACATGTGTTGAAGTGGTTATATCACATGACTTCTGACTAGAAGGCTGCAGGTACAAATACGAGAATATACATCTGCTTTGCCCTTGAGAAAAACTGCAAACCTACATTCAGAAAATATCCCATAAATTCAACCAATAAAACAGTCAAAGCTGCTTTAAATGGACGCGTTAGCCTAGCAAATAATTGCATTTAAGCACAAACACACTTATGGTGTCTGAAGGTTCATGAAAAATTCAAAACGCTCTTTCAGTTCTATGCATGTATCTCGCTGTAACGAGAAACGTTTGTTTTATGACCAGGGATTTCTCCCAGATCCCTGTTTACAGCTGCAGAGGCTGGTGAAAGTGTGATCATTTCTGAATTCCAGCTTGAAAGAAATAAAGAGAACATATCACATGACTAATAAGAGAAACAGAGACTGTGACCCACCACCAGGCAGAATGGGCAAAACCGGGGACAGGGCTGCCGACGAGGACCTAAACCCAGACGAGGACTGAAACCCAGACGAGTACCTAAAGCCAGACGAAGACCAAAACCCAGACGAGGACCGAAACCCAGACGAGGACCGAAACCCAGACGAGGAATCCACAGCAGTGTCTGTTTGTCACCTTCCACCCTCACGACACCCAGGCCACTATGGAGAGCAACGGAAACCCTACAAGTAAGACTCGTGCATTCATCCCTCTGCACAGACTCCCCTTT
Source organism: Brevimyrus niger (assembly GCA_015164015.2). Lineage (NCBI taxonomy): Eukaryota > Metazoa > Chordata > Actinopteri > Osteoglossiformes > Mormyridae > Brevimyrus > Brevimyrus niger. The sequence continues at coordinate 20,156,855 of JAABNY020000136.1, forward strand.
GTCCGATGAGCGAGCAGTACTGGTGCCGTGACCCAAACGGATCCCCTCTGCCTGGCGGTGCGTGACGGCCCTCCTCGCCGTTTCCCCTATCCCCTAACCCTAACCCTCCTCGCTGTTTCCCCTATCCCCTAACCCTAACCACTATCCCGACCTCCTGCACAGAGCGTCCACAGAGGACGACAACAACCCCAAATCCTTATTTGGAAGTTTTACCAAAAAAATAACCAAATTTAGTACATCTTTGGCAAAAGAATGGCCATAATTCCCTTCCTTTTGTTTGCCATGCCTATTTCAGGCTTTGTGTTGCAGTTATTAAACACGTAAGCACAAAAGACGATACTCTAGGGACTCTCAGCGGGGGGGTAACAGTACAATACTAAGAGACTAGCAACTCACTCATCAAAACTACTTTGTCCCCCTTTGTAGCATGAGCCAATCAGCTGCTCAGGACCAATGGCAAGCTTTTCCTGAACTGGGCTGAGAAACGAAACTCCACCTCCTTTCCTCCTTTCCCTAACAACAGCATCTCTCTCTCTCTCTCTCTCTCTCTCTCTCTCTCTTTCTCTACTACTCATCGCTCACTCTCTCCTCTCTCCTCTCAGTGTCCTTCAGCTTCAGGCATAACTGGTCCCTTGCACCAATGAAGCACTCTGCCCGACGGGACCTACTCCACGCTGCCGTTTGCTTTTCATTACAGTTGGATGGTCCGTGACCACGACTAAGCAATTTCCTGTGCCCCCCTCCCCCCTAACTCACAAGAGTTCAACAATCCTCTGAATACACCTCAACTCGATTTAACTTGCACCACCCCTACTTTCTGGCAGAGGCTGAAGGTGGATAGCTTGCATGTGACGTGCAGAAGGGAAACCATACCTCTGCAGCTCCAGGCCTGGGCTCCTCACTCTGACCTACTTTTTGAAACCTTTCTGAGAGCGAAGATGGGGAAAGAGGTCATTGAGATTTGCCCCCCCTCGGCCCTTTTCTCTTTCACAGTTACAAGCTTTTCTTCCTGTCGATCTGCATAGCAACAAGGAGAAGCCCTTTAGGGAGTGACAAGGACTGAAAGGTCACAGGCAGCCGTACAGTTACCTCTAAAAGCTGTGACCGGGCAACACGCTACTAAGAAAGAACTGTAGGAGGTACAGAGGAGATGTAAGGTGCGGACTGGGGGCCTAATAATAAAAAAGGCCATCTGAGAAAAAAAATCTAATTGGTCACATTAATTTATGATTTAGTGACACTGACAGTTCTTACTTTAATTAAACACCAACACATTTCAGAAAACAATAACGCAAAAATTGCTATAGAAAATCTGGGCCAGCTAAGGTAGACTAGGCATGTAGCTTTGGGCTTGGTGCCAGAGTCAAATGAATCACTGTGGATAAAACCCACAGAAGCCATCAAAGGATGTTAAAATAATCTGGGGAGCAAACTAAAACAACTCAACATTAATAAGTATGTTAATTTGGTATCCGAAAAGGGAGCCTGATGGTCACCTCAGACAGAACACAGAAGCCCAGTGGTTCTCGGCATGATCCGGCATGGTCTCAATGTCATCAAAATGCCAGAACCACAAGCCAGCCGCTGTGAGAATTTCAATCACAAGCCTGTGCATCATTCCAAGGCTCCCAGTATTCAATAGCCAGCATTGACTGAAGGGTTCAGTCCGAAGTGTAATTCCTCTTTATTTACAAACTCGATTCTTTACATTGTCATTTCCATGTAATTACTATTCACATCTAATGGAAAAAAGTACATCAGAAAACCTGTAAAAGAGATGATCACACATTTTACCTGTTTTTTCCATCTGGCATTTCACAGGAATAGCCTTTCAGCAAACCTTCACTCAATTTGCTATAATTTAAATATTTTTCTTTTCAGTGCCAACCATTACAGCCAGAAAATAAAATAGACAAAAACATCACACGTAAAAGCCGGATCCCACTTCTATAATGATGCACCTCAATTGGGAACTCAATTGGAAGCACAGAATGATGAATGGGACCAGCAAGGGGTGAAAACAACACAAGGTGTGAATCCCTCATTACAAACACCACTCAGGTTAGAGATGTTGTAAGTCCAAAGTTTATGAGCAAGTGCCTGAAATCCAGTGAGGTTCTGCACCAAATTGAACCCACCAGTTGACACCTGAGGCACGGAAAAAACATTAGAAAAGCAGAGGCCTCGACAGATCTAAGACTCTGAAATCCAGACCCATGATGAGATTAAGGCAAGGAATTAGAAGCAACATTTTGGACAGTGTAACTATCGATTAATTTCATTTAAAGAGTCCAAAGCTTTGTGATTACAATTTAACCAATCAAAATTTCATGTAGCCAAAGAAATTAACTTATTTTAAACTGAGATTTTATAAAGCTCTCTCACAATCTACCTACCTCTACCTGATGACTTTCTTTTTTCATATTTGTATGAAATTGATATATTTTATGTATGTTTGTCTCCTGTACTGTGTTTATACGTTTACACTGTATTACGTTTTTTGTTATCGTGTCTTATGTTTGATCTGTGTCAACTTTGCCCAGTTGGAACATGCAGAGTAAGATTTTCATTGTATGGTGTAACTGGCTGTTTTACCGTGCACATGACAATAAACTTCTCATTCGGTGATGGAGTTGGCCACAACATTTGAGTCTAATGCAAATGATTCCAGAGTCTCACTGTGTCTGAAAAATTTATGCAAGAATCTATTTAGGCAGGCCTGCGAAGACTCACACTGGAAACATTTTAATGCCATTGTGAGTCAGTTACAAGCTTATTCAGAAGGGTCGGATAAAGTCCAATGCACATTTTTCACCACCTTAGCTCCTAGGAACTAAAAACAAAGAGAGAGAAAAGCTAAGGTTCTGACCAGGACGGCCACCCACCCACAAACCCACTAAATGGCTCTTTAAAAAGAAAAACCTCAGTGACACAGTCATTTTTAGTTTACAGTAGGACACGGATCCAAGCGTGTGAGCCTGGACCGGCGCCATGGTTTCCACGTTTTATTTGTGCACTGACATTCATGCAAGTGGAATGATAGACCGACTCGCACCAACGGGGACCACCTCGTGATAAGTTGCCAAAGCCTAGTGAAAAAAGATTCATGGGGAAAAGAAAAAAAATCCAGTAAGTTAAATCATGCTGATCTAGTCCAAGAGGGGGGGTTGGTATGCGGTTTAAGACAACTATACTGTTAGGACACGCATGAGCGGCCTGAAACTGCAGCTACACAGCTTCAGAGGCAAAAGGTTTAATCACCGCAGGAGAATAGGGGGGTTTGGCAGGAGAATCAGACCCTGGGACAGACTTCTTCTGATGGCAGGTTGTGAGCATTCTAGTGCGAGCGCACAATCAGGCTGCGAGAGAACATGTTTAAGGGCTGTGGTGAAGTTCTTTAGCAGTGCTGATGAAATCTCAATTAGTCATCTAACAGAAAAATCATATAGGGAAAACAGCAAACATTACAGCTTCTTACTTCCACATCTCCATTAATAAACCAGAACTCAGAAATTCCATCTTCACGGGCTTTGAAAAGACATGCTGCCATCATTGGGAATCAATCTTTGTATGACAGAGCTTTGAAATATTAATAACAGGTTCACTTAGAGAATGTCTCTCCGCAATTGTAATCGATTAGTCTGGGGGGGAACATAAAATTTCTCCTCCCTAAACACGGCAAAGCAATATTACGGGCACTCCAGAGAGCGGTTTCACGAAGCTTCATATCCTGCAACAAAGGAGTGAAGTTTCATTACAACCGGAATTCACGCCAGATATTACGCAGACACTGGCTATCTAACTGGGGCATATCTGCCGCTCAACTCCGAGGCAGGATTATTGTCAGTTTGGCCCAATTTACTGTCTGGCTGCAGCTCAAGACAGACTGGCTGCTATTACTGTAGCGCCAGGCCAAACACGGGGGGCATTCTGCAGAAAGCCCACAGTTCACAGCTTAAAACTCCAGCCCAAAGATGGTTTTATGTTTCTGTGACTCAACACTGTGCCGTCCTTCGGCTGCGTATGGATCTGCGCTACGGGAGCACTGGCGCAGAATAGCGATTTTAGGGGGTGGTGCGTTGCATGCACTGTGGGCCGTTTGCGTGGTGTGAGAAACAAGAGCCGGGGAGTCAATGCGCCAGAAATTTTATATGGCAAAGCTATGGAAACGCAGCGAACACGGCTCTTAAACCCATTCTGAAAACACAGTGTCTCCCCTCCAGTCCAATTTGATCCCGCCAACCATGCTTGAAAAATACAGCGGAAACAGATCAGCGGGATTGCCAATACATGTATCTGACGTGACACTCGCTTTCAGATGCTGTCGCTCACGCAAGAAATCTTACTGCAAACCTGTATTATTCCGTCATACACCTAAAATGAACTACATTAAAAGCGTTGGGGTAGTACGCAAACCCTACAGACTATTTACAAGGTAATACAAATGTTACATACATGTAAATGCGTCTGCATGTGTGTGCAGATTTGTCTCGAATTAAAGATCACACTCCAACTACCTGACGAAAGCTGGCGACCCAGCATCAGACTTGAGATACTCTGGCATTTCGCACATTTGCGGAGCGACGTTAATCCTCGCGCCATGTTAGGCACATGTCGTCTGATTGTGGGTGTACAGTTAAATTTACCTGCCTTTACTGAAGTGATGCGGGGAGGGGGGTTGTCGAGTGCGAGCCGGAGAGGCGAGGAGATAAGATTACAAGTTACCTTCGAGGCAACAGATGAAATTGCAGCAGGAAGCTGACAGCTGATACGCTAAAGGGCGAGGCTGACCGCGGAGTTCTCACACACAATAAGCCCATCCCCCCTAATCCCCGGCCCTGTGTAAGCATCAGATTTAAACCAGATAGCTTGCCTTATATGAGTCTGCAGCCAAAAGCGAGAATACTGTCTCCGATCGCTAATTCTTCGACTGGAAACAAATGAAATAACGCAGAAAAGATTCCAACACCTTCACTACTAAGAACTTCAATCTGTCAGGAGACCATCTTAGAAGTCAAAGCAGCGAGCGACTGCATATTAGTTAACCAGAACAACATGGAAACTTCTACATTTCAATAGCTCTGGGTGTAAGCAAATATTGCTAAATGTATCTTCTAAAATTACAACGCCGCCACCTGTCTGACATTTATAGTTCTATTTTAGCCAGCACAGTAAGGAAATAGTGCATTGTCTTAAATAAAACGTCTTTAATGAAAGCAATTACAATACCATTGCCTTTTCATAGGTTGGCCTCCGCTGACATTTTCTGTCACATTGGGATTTTGTGTGCCTGAGAGTGTGTTTGCATTGGGAAAAGTAATGGTGAAAAGCCTGACCCACTTTAGGGCAAGTAACGCGATTGTGAAATAGGAGATAATACGGGCTCACGGGAAAGGCTTCCGCGACCCAGCACGTGGGGGACTACAAAAGGGGCTAATTGCCCGGTCCTTTCCCTGCTCTGCACAGAACCTAAAGGAAAACTCGTAAAATGTTTCGCGTCGAGCTGGATTTACATTATTATCCAGACGGACAGCGCGGAGCACAGTGATTTCCTGCGTTGAATAATTTATACTGCCGAGACAGAGGCACCCTACACGGAGGCAGTCACAGGGTTGCGCAGCCAATTTGTGACATAACAAGCCCCGACCGCAGCGCCTGTTATGAATCCGCTATTAGTCAGTCCTTTGTCAGATTTAAAAAAGAAAAGTCCATTTAAGGCGCTGAGGAAAAGTGGTCCTTCAGCACATCTACAACACAATACCCAGAAGACCATAACACTCAGGAGGATATGTTCTTTATTCACTTGGTGATGACTGAAATAACACCTTATGAATTTTCCTCAAATTAAAAAGAATACTGTCAGGTATTCTAGTATTTATCTCAAATTAATGTTACAATATTTTTCGCGATCAACAAATCTTTCAAAATACATACAGTTGCTACGGTAAAAGAACGATGAGTAGGAAACATTTCAAACAGAAATTCAGTGTTCAATAATGGATCCGCTTCAAAATTTAAAACGTGTTAAAATAACTAAATGGAATCGGCAACGAAATATTTTTACTTTACAGCAATACTTAGCGCCAATGTGTTTTGCCTATGCGGTTACAGAAGATGGATGGATGGACGGTTTATTGAAGTACTACTGGCAATATATTTCACAGTAGGACAAATAATGCGTATAATGATACCATCATATTTTTTAAGCGTTTAATGAAAGACCTGGGGCCACTGGCTTCAAGGGGTGTATTTCTGTGGCACTATTTATGGCGTCCACGTCTTAACCTAAGATATGTACAGCATTTGACGATATGATGGTGAGTTAGTCTGCGCCAAAGCGGTGCTGAGTTTGCGTTTCGCGCTGCGTCACATTCCCGCACCTTCGTATAACAGAAAGAGCCGAGTCATTCAGCAAACGAAAAGAAATATCATAAAAAAACAATGCGAATAATAAAGGTAATGAGATATCGATTTTACGTAATTTAACTAATCAGGAGTCTTGTTAAAACGGGCATTCTCAATGGTATTAATTTTAGATATTGTACTTTGCATCATTATTTTTTTCGCAGTTTCCCTATTTTAATGCATGCATGTTCAGCAACTTAGTGATTGATTTTGTTTCTGAATAAAATTTATTCCTATCTTCGCTAATCACCTGAAACAATAAAACGGCAAACAAACAAGTCCACCCCTCGTAAGTTAAGGGTGCCCTACTGTATATGCCTACCTTGAATTGAAGCAAAAAGGAGAGGGGAAAACAATCGTCCAAAAATGAATACACTGCAGTCAAAAGAGAACAGTAACCTTCAAGAGACTGGTGTCCTAATATATTATGAGAACATAACAGTGCCACTGACAAGAGCCGAGGTGACGCGACGTTGCTGCTTAACTGTGACCAAGACACACAGGTTTATAAAAATGAGAATAAGGATCCCTGTGTGGTGACCTTACATGTCAGAAACACTTTATTATGCAGTATTTCATCTCAAGCAGAGTATGTGTGTCTTGTTATTACAGCTTTTAATTGTAATCGTAAAAAATATATTCTTGGTATTCTCGAACATAAATAAGCGCACGCTGCAGTATGTGTGAGTAATCCTTCGGGGACTCCTGTCAAATGGACGCGATCAGTGCGTTTAAAAACACAAATGTTCGTTTTAAGAAACTCGAAAAGTAGTGTTTGTAAGGCCGTCTGCCGCGTAAAGAATCGTAAAAGTTAACAACTTTATTCTGCAACAGTAATTAACACTCCTAGAGCACTATATAAAAAACTGCCCCTAAAGTGTATGCCATTTCACAAAAACGTTTTTAATGTTAGTTAAGGCTGTGGCAGAAGTGCGTTGGACTGCAGGAATGTCCCATTTTGAAACCTGGGGCTTGACTGGGCCCTTGCATTTGTGTCCCAGCATCTTTGCACAAGGCCTTTCAACTTGTACACCTTGAAAAAGTGAGCAATTCCCCCCCCCCCCCCCACACACACACACACACACACACACAAAGGGCCGCACCAACCCCACCTCCCTCACCCACACATGCACTCCTCCCCTGCCCTAGCCTAACAACAAGTCTCATATTATTACCATTTCAGCATGCCACTATTTTGGGACACTGAAGAGCCCCCTCTGAATAGGCTGAAAGACACTCCATTCTCATGCAACGGCAGTTGCTATAGAAACAGGCCAGCCAGGCCCCCCGATGGATGCAAGGTACTCTTTTAAGTACTTCTTACTCACTATGGCAACTCCCTTTAAATTACTTTTAAATTCTAATTTGCAGGTAAACTTTAGAAATTAGGTATTAATTAATGTGAACATGTTGCTACTCTCAAGAGTGAAAAACTACAAAAATGTGTCTGAGCTCATTCTACATAAAAGCAACTTTTGTATCTTAAAATAAAATATAGGTAACTTCCCATTAAAATGTTGGCATCCACTGCGTGTTTAACACTCTACCAACTTCCTTTCTTAATGGTCAACTTTTATGTACACATCCATTGGCAGCAGGGTGTTTGATATGATTAAAGACAAGAGTATATGAATGAGGCTTATTGGGGTAGCAGGTGTGTCCACTCAAGAATTTCCAGCTACTGTGTGTGATGGCATCCTTTTCTTCCTGCCACTGTTAAAAACAGCAAAAACAATCTTTCACAGTAGAGAAGCAGCAAATTGATGCAGTCAGAGCTTAAGCTGTCTTCACGTAGAAGCTCTAGGCAGCCCTGGAATGGGGCACTTGACAAGCAACCTTGTAAAGTTCACAGTTTGCAGATAACTGGAATGGGTCCAGCATGGAGGGCCAAGGAAAACAAACCCTTAAACAACCATGGCTGAAAAAGCAAAATCGCTCCTTAAGTTCATTTTTGAGCTGCAATGCTGAAAAAAAGCTGTGCTTCTGTCATTAGAGCATTTATATATGACTATACGCAAGACAAAACAGTAAAGAATGATTCAGTAGGTGCTTCTGCAAGGGAGTTGCTGAATCAGTCCTCCATTTGTAATTAAAGCCCCTCTGAGACACTTGGTGAAAAGATGTACAGCGTCTCTGTTCATATGCATCGCCTGCGGACGATTCGCAGCCCTCTGAGCCGACCGCGTTGGACGATGAATAATGCCTCGTTGATAATGTATGAAAATGCACTTCGACTCCTTTAGCACAAAAAAAACAAGCTGAGAGATGAGGCAGCGGATCGATACTTTCTTGAGGCGGATCCTGTCCTGTGCAGCGGCCCTGGTCTTTATTCAAAATGAACTCTTCGCCTCTGCCAAGGAACCCAAGTGTTTGCTTACACACGCTAACACAGGCTAACACAGGCAGCTACTGCATCTGCCAAACTGTGATGCCCATAATAATCATAATAATAATAATAATGATAATTTTCCAAAGTTTCCAAAGATGAGTTATGAACCTCACATTAAAGTGAGAAGCACACAATATTTAAAATGTCATCCGAGTTTGTCTAAACATTAGATAAAAAGCATTTTGCTCTAAAGCAGAACTCTGTCAGATCAGCACCTTATAAATATAGAAGGTTTTTGAGAATAACAGATTTTTATTCTGACATTTTATAAAATATGAAAATATACAAATCCCAGACAAGACCTGGGAATTGTGTATTTATGGACATGACCTGAATTTCCAACACTAAAATCAAGATTAACCATGCGTATATATGTATGGATAAAATACTCAAAAACTAAAACATTTACCTGTAAATAGTAAGACAGACTTATTGCACTGGAAAGCACTAGTAGCAAAGACAAACCCACTGGAGTGTTGCTACCAATGGGGAGCTAATAAATTAAATGTCTTAGCCTGGGATACTAGCACAACAGTGTAAGTGAAAATTATTCATGAGTTAGAGATTACTTAAAATACCATTGTACCAGGAAGCAATATTGATGGACAGGCTGCTCCAGTGTCACCACAAAAGCTCCAGACAGATGGAGATCCATTTCAGAAAGCTTTTCCTGCATGATCTTAGCTTTCATGCTGGTACAGGAAATCGGTGATTTGCAACATATAAGTTTGGGTGCATTGGTCTAAAAAGTTAAAAAAAAATTCTTGATTCTTATGGTATGAACAGAATGACACCCCCTTTCAGTTTTAACCATGATAATTTCCATTTTAACCATCATACAACTTTTTTAAAGATGCAGTAATTTTACAGTTTTTACAACGACCAGCCAAGAATGCCGGACAGTGGTAGCTTGATGGCTAGGGAAGCGCGCTTGTAACTGAAAGATTGCAAGTTTGAATCCCCCACCAGCAAGTCACCACAGCAAGGTACCGTCTCCAAGCACATTTAGTTGTTGTGCGCTGTGTGCTGTGGTGTGTTAACAATGACCACTGATCACTAAATTCTAATTCTAAGAACAAAATAACAAACACATTACAGCAGAAAAAGACTACATTAAAGAACTACAAGTCATCTTTAATTTTCCAAGCATAAAGTGTCTTTTTAAAGCCATTGGGGACCTGGGCTGATAGGTGCAATTCCCTGGTGAGTTCCCACTATTCTATGATCAAGAAAACACCTACCTACAGTTCTAAAAAGAATAAAACACACCAATATGTTTATGCTCTCATGGATGTGGTAACAGATAACATACCTACTACTGAAAGCAGGTTGTCCATCAGAATGGCCATAAGTTAGTTCATTATTCAAATTAATTATTTGAAGCTATCTTGTGAGAACAGAGGGATGCTGCACAATGGCTAGACTGAGGCCCAAGACCTTTTCACCTACTCAGTGGGATTCTGCGTGGCTTTATGTGGGGCCTTTTCCTCTGCAGGGGGTAGTAAAATGTTTACTATAAGGCCTTGATCTTCAAGGCGTTACAAGAAGAGAGAAATGAAATGTGTTTATTTGGCTCCCTCTGGATCCTAGACAGATGTGCCACTGTCACCCTGTACCGCGGTCCCTCTCTTCCTCCTCTGTGTCCCGTCCATAAGCATAGCAGAAGCCTTCCTTAAACGTTATCTGTTCCTCAAACTAACAAGGGAGCTGTTGAAACAAGACATGCTAAAGAAAGAAGGAAAAAAAAAGATCTGCATTGTCATAGCAACAAAGAAATCTAATTATTAATTGTCATATTACTGTCTGCATTATAACGGCATTAGGCACGTCGCTGTGTGTTAGGATCCCTCTTGAGATTAGGCAATGCCAATAGTTAATAACTAAAGGGGAAATCACATAATGGGCCAATAGTCACCACATTTTATACAACAAACAGAAACAAACAGAGGTAATAAAGGCACTTAATACTTTACAGCATTTTGAGGAAACAGAATGACAAGTGGATGAGCATTTTCTGGGCAACACAACTGGATTGTTTGAAACTGCAAAAAAAGAGGGCTTCCCTTTACAGTCCTATTTACTGAATGTGATTTGTCCTGCACACACAAATAATTAGTGTGGCTGAGTGCTTTATCTTTACATTTCTGGCTTAATACTGTTGGAATGGAAGTGCTTAAGTGTAGTAATTCTCAGATTTCTCTTAAATAGCTAAATCACAGATGAACATGTCCTGGAACTCATGATCCTACTTCAACTACAGCATAGACAACAAATGAATACATGAAAAATCAAAACGTAAAGTATTTCTGTAAACAGTCTAACTAATTTTGTGCCTTTGGTGCAACATTTCAGAAATGATTAACCTTTCTTCAGAAAAACAGTATTTATCAAGCTAGATGTCCCATTAATTGTAAATCCCATGGCATAACATTTTATTTTCTTGCATTTCAATAATTACAAATTTCATATGTAAACAAAACTGAACTGATTTTTAAAGAATGTGACTTTAATAGGCTATTTAAACACTATCATAATTAAAATAACATTTTTACATGCAGTCCCCATAAGTGAATTAGATACTGTAACATGAATTTAGAGAAACTGAAAACATTCTCACCCTGCTTGCAGTTAATTAAATTTTCATTGCTTAACAAGTGAAGGGTTGCCTATTTGTCTGCTCGCTTCAGCTTTTGCGTGTACACAAACCCTTACACAGGTGCACCAAGCCAAGACGTTCAGGGTAAGCAAAACCAAACATTTTGAGCAGCACATTACGTTTCTGATAAATTAATACACAAACCAGCTTGCCATAGACCATACGACACCAACTTTGCCTTGTAAATATTTGATCATTCACAACAACAATGGATTATGTGAAGCTGGCCAAAAATCTTTTGTGAGCTCCGTGACTCCAATGATGTAGAGCAAAGGGATTGGTCATGCACACCAGCTGAAATAAAGACCATGTTACTGCTTTGCTCAACACCAGCTGTTTGCTTTTGCTATAAGGAACATAATGTGACTACTGGGGACATTGAAAATGAAATGTTAGTATGCTCTGTATGTCAGTACTCGTACAAATTTAGTATCTTGTTCTGGTTTCTGATGAATAGCAATAGCCATGATTTCATTAATTTTCCAAAGTGTATCCATACAAATTCTATATAATTTGTAATCAACATGGATGGCAGTCTGAATATGTACTGCAATTTTTGACAAACAAAAAATTACATTGGTCCTCAGGATAAGTGTAAGTTATGGAGAATCAAACATTACTAATAATTACAATACATTTTCTAAGAATAGAAAAATAAAATAATCTGAGTTTTCATTATTCTTTTATATATAACACGAAATTTCATACATTCACATGTATTACATTAATCAATGTCGTAATCAACTCTGCTAGAAGAAAAAAAGTTTTTCAATTTATGACATCCTGATATCATGTACTGTTCTTTGACGGGAAAAAGTAGCTGTAAAAAACGTGATAACGTATTTCAATATCCCACAATTTCTCACTTCCACTATATAACCAATTTCCATATAGTATCTTTAAACTTTGTGTAGCTTAAATTATTACACTTTAACCTGTTGCTGTACAAGCCATTGCGATTACAACGCCAAAGAAAACTGGATCATATTATAACTTACTATTATTGATTATAATTTTTATAATTTCTATGAACTCGTTATTTTGGGTATAACTTAATACTGAGCAATGGGTTCTTTCACTATCACAGCACCGTTACAGCAGCTATTCGAAGTACAGCTTTGGGCAGCGTGTTCTAGTTATTGCAAACTTATACAGTGATTATACGTGAGAAATTAAACCACTTTTTTAATTAAAAAAGCGCCCTCGATCATGGGTTCATTACTAGCAGCCTATGTTCCTCGTAAACTAAGCATCTGGCTCCCCTTAAGTAAATACAAAGAAGCCATTAAAACACAAACAGGGGACATGGTGACTAAGGGTTAAACGCTAAATAAGGTTATACAGAAATGTGCGGAGGGACTCTTTGTTTAGCTTCCACATTCTTTAAATCCCCTTACATTTAAACTGCCCCCTCCTCCCAAAAAAGGCGAATCTGCCGATTTGGCGTCAAGTACTTGTGGGTTTAGTATAGCAGCTCTTAATTTCTCCATTTTTTATCTTGAAAAGAAGAAAATGGATGGTGATCACTCCCAACAACACGGACCTCTGCAATGCGACTGGAAATATAGGTGCCTATCCTAAAACATTTATTACATTTGTGTTCGGTCAGTTGCATTATTAAACGATTATGGGCCATGTGCTCTACGGCGACGAGTCCCTTAGAAAAGCAGATGCATCAGCATTTGAAAATGACCGTGAGCTGGGGGATATCCAAAGCCGTGCAAAGCAGCCCCCTGGCACCGCAATACCGTAGGAGGTCACGGGGAGACTTTCAAAACAAACAGAAAAACGCAATCATACACCCGCATACTATAGCACACAAGTCACTTCATCCATTTATCCAAACTTAAGACTGTAATGCATGTGCAAGAAATGGTAAAAAATCAAAATGTAAAATCCAGTACCCATTTTCTCCATTCGCGGAAAGATCAAATATCCCGTGCGCCCCATTTGCGGAGCAGATTCATGAAAACGTTCAAACTCTTTCAACCAAAAAATATGGAAACTCTCCATCTGCAATGTTCACGCGATCTACAACTGCTGTTTGAACACTGATAACAATGTTAGCCGTGGTGTATTAATGAAATAATGTTATCTAGGAACGGAACCCGGAAAAAGCCAGGGGCGATACATGGCTGTCTGTAGGACTATAAGAGGAGCACGAAAAGCAAACAAAGCCATTTTTGCAAAATATATTTTGGGAATCGGTCTCATTTTTTATAAACTCAGTGTTTAGCCAAACTCGCTGCTATTTTGTAATGTCCTCGTAAATGAGTTGAGCCGTTTGCAGTGACCCACGATCGGCTATCAAATAAAGTAAAGGGCTGGCTGCAAATTATGTGCGAGACTAAAACGAGCCACCAAAAATCAGTGTTCATTTAAATACGAGTAGCAATACAATAGGTAACAATAGCATGCTCCCCGGTTACATATTTATATACTACACCATGACGACGATTATCGATTTACCAATTGTGGAAATCAAATCTGCAGAATAAGTGATATACGAGCGGCCGGCATGAAAGTTAAATGCTTTGACATTAACCAGCAAAATCCGGCATGCGAACTTGTTAAACGACAGCCAACTGAAGTCAATTTACCAACACTGTAAATATCCACTTACGTATTTCTTTTGAATAATATTCCTCTTCGGTCTTTCTTTGCTCATTATGCAATCCAACGTGTATTTGCTAAAATGAGAATCGCCACATGAATTTTTTGCTGTATTTTTCTTTCCTCTTGTCTGGATTGGCGTCAGAATATTTAAACCTCCCGTAGCTATCAAGTGAAGTAAAAGAGCTTTAATTCCCTCTTCTGTATTCCTCCAAGCGACCTCGCCTGTAATTGTGTAGTATCCAGGTATGAAGAAGGAAAAAATTAAAACATCATATCAAACTGGCATAACATTTTCATAATAACGTATAAGATTTCTCCCCCCCATTATTACCACAAAAAACTCGAAATTTACTCTCCGGGCTCCATTGAAAAAGAATGAGTTTTATAAATATTATCAGCACGCAGTCGTAATTTACATCTTCAGGAAAGGGACTTAAACGTGACAAAATAAATAAAAGGCTCTGAGTCACGTTTTGGCTGGAGCCAGCAGATGATGAGCGCCACTGCTGATCTGCTCTGAACCAGATTCTTTCTTCTAGTGTCTGGCTACCGTCAAGCTATCCGCTCTTTAAAAACAGCGAGCCGAAATATTGCCCCTCGAAACGTGATGCGCAAATACACGATGTAGCGCGGTAGTCGGCGATGACGATATACCTCATGGGTCACTACAGGAAAAGAATATGGACTTGAAAGTGTGCGCAATTAAATCACACAAAATAAAACGTGTTATCATTTTATCAGATGAATTGCTATTCTCTGAATGTAACAACGGCAAAATACTACTATCACCACTACCGCTATTGATAACATCCGCAATAATAATAATAATCATCATCATATAAAAATAATATCATAGTAATTATGATCCATCGAGCCCCTTATCCTCGCCAGGGGAGCTGGAACATATCCCAAACAGCACAGGGCACAAGGCTAGGGTACACCCTGGATAGAATGTATTAGTGGTATTATTATTATTATTATTATTATTATTATTATTATTATTATTATTATCAATAATAATAATAACAGTACTTTTATGATAAAAATCTTTTATTATTCTTATTGTTAGTATTATTACATGTTAGTTGTTCCCATTAAATTATGAAAGAAATTGTATTGCAGTAGATTGTTAATACATATGGCATTAAATGGATGCAGATAATGTTTCTGCCTTAGAAAATTCTCCTAGTACCACTATTCAGTACCACAGTGTTTTTGAAGAGTTTTTCTTGTAATCAAATTCAATTTCACTGTATTTGTCAAATACTGAGGACTACCTTTGTCCTCATTGCATGATAATATACATAGGTGTGCTCTCTCACATTTTCACATATCAACAATAACCCGGAGTTGTATACCCTTTATACAGTGTAAATAACTGACCTCCAGAAAGACCTCCTAAACCTGCTCTTAGAAATCTCTGATAAGGATACAGCTGTCAGGGACAACTAGTCCTTTAAAATCCCAACTACCACCCACAACACACTCAAGCAGAGAAGGACTATTTGTGCCATCATGAAAAACCTTTATGTTTCCTGTGTTATCCATTCATCTTCTGGCCGCTAATCCAGTGCACAGTCACAGAAAAACTGGAGCTAATTCCAGGAAGCTCAGGAAAAAAAAGAAGCACATCCAACAAGGGATGCCAGTCCATTGTGTGGTGTACATAGAGCAGGAGATTCACAGACGTTGATTCACTCAACCAAAGTATGTTTTTGAACCATGAGGAGAAACTCATAGTACCCAGAATCCCCAGTGAAAACCTTTGCTATGTAGGGACATGAAAATTTACACCCGGGCAGTGGTGGCTTGATGGTTAGGGAAGCGCATTTGTAATTGAATGACTGCTGGTTTAAATCCCTGACCAGCAAGGCACCACTGAGGTACCCTGAGCAAGGTACTGCTCCCTGGGTGCTGAGTTAGCTGCCCCCTGCTATGTCATGAAAGTCACATATGAGAACACATGTCGTTATTGTGCACTTTGTGCTGTGGTGTGTCAACAATGGCCACTGATCACCCAATTCTAAATTCAGTGATACCCACTGAGCCACTGTCGCTCTTTCCTGTGTTGTATGAAAACTGATTATCATCCAACATTTGCTGGTAAAATTTTGTAGAATCTTTGAAAAGTCATTAAATATTCGAGCAGCGTCATGTTTGGTATTATATTTGATGGCATGTTTAATCTGAGCTGAATCTGCCCACTTAATGACAGTTTAAAGCATTTCTGATTACAGATGCGAGGTTTCGAAGCTTTACAAATGCAGTGGTTATTTAACTCTTTCTCCCCCAAACACTTTAGACATGTTTATGGTCAATCTTTGTAAGTTTAGTTGAGCAGCACTTGTACCTTAAGCCGGCGGCTTGACACATGCATGCTTGTGATGTGATATCTGCCTCAGTTCTTTTTTACTTTGGACAAAAGTAAGTGTTAAAAAATGTAAAATAAAATCAGCTTATTTCAAGAGCAGCACTTTCTATCTACCCTCTGTGGAGAACCTGCATAATCTAAAGGGTAGAGAACCTGCATAATCTAAAGGGTAGAGGAGCAGGCTGACAGGACTAATGTAGCTCTATGTCAACGTCAAAAGCAACCAACATCTAAAAAGGCCCTTTCCCAGAACAATGGTGGTTCCTGGTCAATGAAAAATACCCCCCCCCCCCCAGCTTTCAAAGTAACGATGAATTAACTACAGCTACAGAATCCAGCAATCACAAGCTACACCACAGTCAGCAGTAGTTTAAAAGTCAGTCATACAAATCATGCAAAACAACTGTGTTTGTCAAAAAATACACAGTGATACATTTTATTTTGTGGTTGGCATGCATGTATTTTAATCTTCTTAGTCTTTGGTAGGGAATAAATAACTGAAGTTTAAATGTATGGTTGGGTCAAGAGAATAAGCATGTTGCTTTCTGTATGCAGGAATTGAGGAATGTATTATGGTAGGTATACGAGCATGGCCTTCGACTGTGTGCCTAAGTACAGAAGTAGTACAAAGACATGCATGTAACTTTGACCAGAAGTACTTATCTCACTGGGGAAGTGTGTTCTTTGGTTTTGCAAAAGATGATCAATCAAATTTGTTACTGGTTCAAAATCCATTTGGATTTGCCTGCAGCTTTACCACAGACAGTGCATTTTGCATTTGCTGTATTTATGTACATATTACATAAGGCTTTTATGCAGATGCCAAAAGTGGAAATATGAATGGGTTTGAAGTTGGGCAAACTCTTTAAATGTATTTATAGTACATGTTCCCCAGGCCTTGGTAATTTCATTCTATGATGGCTTTCAAATGCCAGTCCTTCTTTTCCCTTGCTCTTTATAAGACAATTTTTGTATTCTGCATCCTTATTTGCAAATAAAAGCACAATAATTTGTATGTAAACTTACTGAATAATCAGCAAGTAGGTTAGCCGAGAATAAATAAGGGAAAAGGATGCGACGTATTTACAAGCTCAAATTAGCCTTGTAATATCATGTGGATCCTTTCAATTAGTGTAAGAAGTAATGTAGCTCATGCAAAGCACAAATATCTTCTTGAAAAATGCCATAATATGCTGTGGGATTTGCAGTGTTACAGCTTTGTCATTTTTTTTGCCAAACTCCAGCTCAATGCATAGTTATTTATCATTAAAATCATAATAAAGCTTGTATCTTAATTTGAAACAAATTTGACACCTGCAGTTTCGAGGTGGTGAAAGGTAAAAATCATGCAACATAATATCTCTGTTAAAAAAACGAAATTGATTGCTTTAGTGGCATTTAAAGCTGGGAATGTTTTTCGACATATACTATTTTGACAAAGGTGGATAATTTAGACTTGGTGGTCTCAGAGATGTTAATTGAAAAAAATATATCAGAATACATTGTGGCTTTGTGGAATCCATTGACAGATTCATTACCAATGGATGGAAGTACACCCAGTGTAAACATTCTGCCTTTTTCCTGTGTTCTTCAAAATCCATAACAACATATACTGATTATGATAATGTTCATTATCATTGGTCTCAATTAAAATATTCACCCCGGTCCTTTCATTTTGAAATCTGCTCCCTGTGGTGATGGGGATTTCTTAGTAGTGTCATTAGGATATTTTGATTGTGCTGTGATTTCTCTCCTTGCCCATTTACACCCAATCAGTATTGTGAGTTCATTACTGCACATGACAATAAATAAAATGCAATGATGCTGTTCAATAACACAAAGGTGTCCTGAGTAGCCATCCGTGAACCAGCTTCCCAATTTGCAGCTCATCTGCCACTTATGGGGGGTTAGGGGGCTACAGGAAATAGCCCTGTGCCTGGTATGTCATATGCTTTGTGCAGAGCACAGACAGTTTGCCAAGGAAGAGTTGAAGTGTTTCAGAATGTAACCCCGTGGGCTGTTTAGTACGTGTTGTGTCATTTTCTGAATGTCAGCACAAGATGAAATAAAGCAAATCTCTCTACCAAAAGAACAGCTTCTCAGAACCAATATATAAAACCAAGAAAACTGTATTCTGAGTGTAAATGCTTTTAATCACAGATTCCTTGGCTTGGCTACACTGTCCAGTTCCATCTGGCCAGACGTTCCATGCAATGCTGGACCCAATGGAGTTGTGTAGCATTTGTCTGTCTGGGTGCAATTCTTCACATTTCTGTAATAATCCACATGTTTTCAGCTAAGTGCTTAGCCAGTGATGCAGAACCCATGCTGTAGGGGATGAAGCATTATGCAGAACACAATCTGAATGTGACAGGGAGCCTCCAAACCGCAGATGCATTCAGTAGGGGCAACGTGGGGCATGAACTGGACCATAAGAAAAATGTCAGGATGTGAACAAGGGCATGCGTACACCACAGATTGAGAGCTGAAGTCAGATTTTAACCCACAACACTAACCACTGAGCCGCCAGCATCCTAGAGTGTGTAACTAAATATACGTGCCACAAATGTATGTAATTTCTTTTGGGTTTTTATGCTCCCCTTAAAGTGGCCTTCTACTATCCATACATTCCGGTAATAAAAAGCGTAACAAAGCAATACCCAGAATTAGAACCAAACCTAGTACATAAAATATATTCAAGGGGATGGTTGTAGAGTAGGAGCTATACTGTCTCAGTGTAAGCAGGGTGTATAATAGACAAACATTAAAAAACATTAAAACATTAATTCAAACTAAAATTCTCCAACATAGCTCACATTATGACTACTAAATATTATCCTAATTTGTGTCTATAAAAACTTTTAAATAACAGCTGTAAACTGGTTTAGATTCATCATGTGCAAGTAAATTCTTGTCTTAGGAAACATATGACTCATTAGGGTGATAATACTCGGAAATGCATATCTGTGGACTCGCATGGTTTAACATAGGAGGTGTTTGACTTGTTCCTGATGTTCACGTAATTGATTGCTGAATTTTAATCCTAATCAAAATCTTACATATTGAACATAAAGTGTAGTAATACATACTGAGGAATACATCTTGAAACAGAAAAAAAAATTAAAGCACAGGATGCAAAGAAGTATTCCATTTTTATTTCACCTAAGAAAGGCAAATGTATGGTTTGCTTCTGAGTTTCACTAAATTCAGCTGCTATCCACAAATGAGTTATCCTACATAGAAACACATACCTCCTGCCACCCTTTCATGGCCATTTCATTCTAGTTATCCATCCTGGATGGAACAAACAAGCTGACCAGCTTAAGCTGGTTAAACTGGTTGACCAATTTATGATAGGTGATCCGCTTAAGGTTTGTTTTTGCATGTTGGCTTGATGGTTTAGCTCATAATTCCAACTTTATTCTACAATTATTCTAGCTGGTTTAGCTGGTCATGCCAGCATGTCCACTTTGTTAGTCTGGCCAGACCAGCATGACCAACTGGTGATCCAACCAGCTAAACCATCAAAGAGTAGGAGTTAGGACATTACTATCTAAGACAGGGGTGGGGAACCTGTTCCATGGTTGTGGGGTTTTGGAATTTCCTCTCAATCATCCACACCTGCCCTCCATGGAACTATTTATTTATTTTAACTTTTATCTCTTCAGCTTTGGAAAAGAGACTATGTTTGGAATGAGACACTATATTCATGTGCATCATTTTTATATTGGAAGATCAGTATTGTTCCATTTTGCTTTAGTACCCTAATGTAAGAGTTCCAGCCAACTCAGCTTGGATTTAAACTGCCCAAATATCATTCATCTCTGGATAGCTTCATCAGATAATTCGCATTTTTGGAAAGAAAATTAAGTATAACTTATCTCCAAAGATAAAACAAAAAAGATTAAAATAAATTACTTAATGAATGGTGTGTGAGTGTGCCCTGCGATGGGCTGCCCCCCCATCCTGGGTTGTTCCTCGCTTTGTGCCCTGCGATGGGCTGCCCCCCCATCCTGGGTTGTTCCTCGCTTTGTGCCCTGCGATGGGCTGGCCCCCCATCCTGGGTTGTTCCTCGCTTTGTGCCCTGAGATGGGCTGGCCCCCCATCCTGGGTTGTTCCCTGCCTTGTTCCCTGAGATGGGCTGCCCCCCCATCCTGGGTTGTTCCTCGCTTTGTGCCCTGAGATGGGCTGGCCCCCCATCCTGGGTTGTTCCCTGCCTTGTTCCCTGAAATGGGCTGGCCCCCCATACTGGGTTTTTCCCTGCCTTGTTCCCTTAGATGGGCTGGCCCCCCATTCTGGGTTTTTCCTTGCCTCGGGCCCGTAGCTTCCGGGATTGGCTCCGGACCCCCACAACTCAGAAGGAAAAGCGGGTTGGAAAATGGATGGATGGATGGATGGATGGATGCATGCATATGACTTAATGGTTCAAATATTATGAGCATCTGATAGTATGCCAAGACCATGCACAGCCTAAATCTGAATTATTGTGATATTGTAGCAGTGAGGGAAACAGTGGAAAAAATCCACTCAGTTGAATTTTTTTTCTTATTTTTCTTTCTTTTAGGCATGATAATTACTGTTGACACTTTGGACAGCACAAGTAATTATGCACACAGCTCCTCCAAGGAATATTTTTGACTTGAACATCATATAATTGGATATTTTTAGTAGTAAATTGGTTCAAGTGCTTTACATTGTATTGTAATTTACTTGCAAAAGCCTGTCATTTTGATAATTTTCACTTCTTACTGTTCATTTGCAGTTTTTTGCAGCAAAACTTTGTGAGATTTGTAAATATACTTCTAAAGTTTGGTATGTGACCACACACAAACACACACACACATATATATATATATATGTATGTGTGTGTGTGTGTGTGTGTGTGTGTGTTATTGTGAGAAAGTAGGCCTTGTCAGAAATGAAATAGGATCTGGGATCACATGGTGAGGCGTACCAGCAAACAATTTTATTTCACTCGAAAAGTCACATTCCACAAAGGCTCCAGAGCTGAGATATGGATCAGGTGTCAGCTGTTAGAAAAACCATACCCTGTGAAGGCAGCGAAGAATCTGCCAAGATCACTGGAGAAGATGGACAATTCCCACCATGGGAATAAATTGTGGCCCAATTTGCCATGGTTAGGGTGGAGCAGGGACTATATTGTTTTTTATCCATGCAGGTTATTAAAATTCTGTCTTATTTATGAGTAGGTAGCTCTTTTATCTGTTTTCTCGAATTCATCCCTAAGAGCCTTATAAATAATTTTTCTAGATTTCATAATATATCATAAGGTTAAACAGTCCAAACCATCATCATGAATATGATGGTGCAGTTTCCTCAATAATACTGAGTCGCACTTTCTGTACCTTATAATAATTAGTATATTGTGCTGTGGAATTGCATTTTCACAGCTCATTTCTTTACAGAAATCCTAATTTAGGTACATTCTGACCCTACAGCACCCCACCCCTACCTTGAATGAGTAGATAAGTGTTTTTTCTCATCCAGGAGTCCTAAGGAATATGTCTTTCATATCTAACTAATCTTGAGGAATACAGATTAATCAACATCCAAAAAGTCATCATAAAATGTAATTTGGTAGTAAATGGTTTGGTAGACTAATTAATACTCCAAAGAGAAGAGTCAGACTCCAAGTATCTTTAAAAAAATATAATGAAGGTGGTCCTATGGAGCAATGAAACTGGTCAAATCTGGTTTCAATGGTTAAATCTATTAAAATTCAAAAAACCCAAAAGGCAATATCAGTTCTTCACAAAGCATTTTATTCAAGCGTAAGCCTCTTATTGAGCAGCATTTCTGACAGCACGTTGATCTGCATTTCCGTTTTTCCTTTCTGCTCTGCCATTTTCACAGCAGATGAAGGTTCAGTTCTTTAAGAATTACTTGTGAATCAAGCAGCTAAATACCACCATGTAGCAGAGGATCTGTTCAAATCAGGCTTTATTTGCTTACTGGAAAAAAAAGCTTTTAATACTGAAGTACAATGACCATGAGAGGCATAAATATCCCAGTGAGACGGGCGATGTGCTGGGTGCTCGACACATGGAGCAGGACTCTCATATGATGTTACTCTTTTTGACATTTTATATATCCAGTGGATGTTATTATCTGAAGCCATGTACAATTGAGAGAGCAAGGTTAGCCAGACCCTGAGGAAACTGGGTTTAAAGGCCCTGCTCAAGGGCCCAGTGCTGAAGTCACTGCTGACCGTGGGATTTGAACTGACCACCTTCAATGGCCGCCATAGAGCCCAAACGTACAGAGCCCCCCACATGCCAATGCTGAAGTCACTGCTGACCGTGGGATTTGAACTGACGACCTTCAATGGCCGCCATAGAGCCCAAACGTACAGAGCCCCCCACATGCTTTACTTTTCTAATAATCAAAATATAAACTGAGCCAAAACTAGTAAAGGGACCAGCACAGGAAACTGCGAGTCACTGAAAGACACTGCGAAAGCACGACCTTGCCCTCTGTGAGCATCTATGAATATAACAGTGACCCAGTCAGCATTTATGTAAAAGGTACATGCAGCAATGTTTGTGGAAAGAATGATAAAAACTGGCATTAATAGTCATAGCAAGGAGAATAAGACGGCTAAATTACCTTAGATAGATAGATAGATAGATAGATATAGATAGATAGATAGATAGATAGATAGATAGATAGATAGATATAGATAGATATATCTGACAAAAATAACTGCTCACGCCAGGGGAGTGCAGACACCAAACACAGTAAAGACATAGTATAGTAAAGGTCTATAAAGTACAACATATAGATCATTCATCAGGCCTTTATCCATCGCAAAGGTTTTGTTTTTTTTTGTGGCCATATGGACCTTGACATGAGTGACATGAAGGATCCCAGTACCGTGTTTGCGTGGAACTGTCTGCCGCCTCCTCCCCGGAGCAGCATATGAAAGCAGGCACGTGATTGGCTGGTAGCAAACTGGGTACCACGCACAGAGAGCGCGGCCTGTCATTGGGTTCAGGCCTGCTGCAGCAGTGACTCAGGGCACGTGCCGCCGAAGCGAGGCCCACTTCACAATCGCTGGAGGCTAGAGCCAGCTTGGAGTGGCACCATTTACCACGCAGCTCATGGCATCACTGCTGATTTAAGTTATTCCTCCATCTTTTATACTTTTCATCTGATCCCGACTGACAGTGACAGGCTTCTTTCCACCTCCTTTAATTTGAACTGGACAGTCTTCAAAGTTAACAAATAAAAGAAAAACCAAAGCTTTAGAGTTTATGTGGTTGTTTCAGACACAATGTAAATCCCAGCCGCTTTTGCAGGATGGCTACAACAGAGGCTTTGGCAGCAAATTAGCCGCACGTCTGGTCTGTTCATCTGCTTGGGCGAGGGGGGGGTGCTCGTTTGGGTCTGAGTCAGGCCTGTTAAATGGGCTGATTGGCGCCGGCGCTGAAGTCACTAAACCATCACAGCCACTGATACAAAGCATGCCACCCCACACCATGGCTTATTCCCAACCGCAGTTGTTAGAAGCATATATCACGTCTAAAAGATAGTTTAATTGAATGTTTAATTAATATAATATGTTGGGATTTTAAGATAATAGAAACTGGGAAATTAAATTTTACTTATGACTGGAAAGCCATTTAACTATTAAACTCATTAGGTATTAATACAATCTTAGTTTGTGTGGTATAATTTTCTCTTGTTCCAATTAGGCATCTGATAATGAACAACTGTAGTGTGTAAGTCGTTCATGTAACACTTCTAGCAATGTCACTTTATGATGCTATAATAGTTCAGTTCTGGTTATTAATATGTATGGCTGCAGAATCTTAAGTTTTTGTGCTTCTCTTATTAATTGCCCAGGATAGATGTGCGGAAGCTGAGCATGTGATCCGCTTAATATAAAAAATGGAAAAGTTATATGCTTCAGAAAGTCCCCAAAAACCACATAAGACTGATAGCAGAGCCAGCTGTAAAATGGAGTTAAGTGATTAGATAGTCAAAAAGGTGTTGTCTGGAGATCAAAGTGTTTTTAGACAATGTGTATCTGCATGTATGTCATATACGTAAGAGGATCCAGATCAAAGAATGTATGAGGGAGAGTCCTCATAATGTTAGGGTTAGAGTTAACCGTAACCTAACCCTCATAATGTTAGGGTTAGAGTTAACCGTAACCTAACCCTCATAATGTTAGGGTTAGAGTTAACCGTAACCTAACCCTCATAATGTTACAACACAGACCAGAACCTTCATTGAAACCATGTGTAACTGACATTTGGATTGGACACTGTGATGATGTACATACTGCAGATGATCAGAGGCTGAAACACTGTGTCCCCAGTGATTTAGTATCCATACGAAAGATCACCTTGCCTTGATATAGTCCGATGATCCTCAAATACCTTCCGACTTATGGTGCTGGCTAATTGATTTGCTCTTATGGATGATGTACAATTTCAAGTGCAAATACTGAGGATGGACATACAATGCTGTTTTTATACAGTAATTTGATTAATTTAATATTATCTACATAATGGGTACATGGAGATGAAGTTCACAGGCCTCCAACATGTCAACCACTGGCATTTTAAAGATCTAGCGGACTGCAGTCAAGAATATATCCCACAATGCAAAAGATTTCATTTTACAGAAATGCCACCGTATCTTAAAAAAAAAAAAAAAATTATGTAATCGTTTACCTGGCAAAAAGTTAGCCTGTCTGTTTCTGACCTTCTACACATAGCACAAAGTAGTAATAATAATGATTTTAAAAACTGTCATTATTAGTAAAAGTGATATTAATCTCATATAGATCATCCAGGCTGGCTGGATACGGGAAAAGCTGTTGGTGGAAATTTCCGAAGACTCAATGCCAAAACCCATGTGGTGTGTTTTAACTGCCAGGATATCTGTAACAGTAACAACAGGCATGCACCATAGACACTGAATCACATTTTTATAATAAATCTTAACTCGGACCAATTACTTATTCAAACTGACATCTTTATTTAGAAAAATCCCTGAGTGGGAATTCTGGTTGTTAAGCATTGCAATTTATTTTTTCCTTTGCCATGATTAATCTGAGCAAGAACGTGAATCTCAGTCTGATCACCGTTTCTGCCAGTGAACCACAGTGCTGTTCCATCAGTTACAGAAAATAAGGATAAGAATCTTTCTCTGGTACCTCCATATAAAACACACACCCTACTGTTCCTGTTTTCAGGAGGGGTACCTCCCGTGGTACACTTGTTTGGCTCCAGACCCAAAATCTGTTTTACAAGGCCAGCACCTTAAATCAAATTGTCCCGTTTAATTAGCTGTGTCTTTTATACTACAGTTATAGCCCCTTAAAAAAGACCTTTGTGCATATTTTCTATTACCGTTTGTGCATGTCATTTGAAACAGCCACTACAGGCACTTGCATGGGATTTTTTTGTTTGCTGGTACTATGGTCTCGTGGCAGTTTTGCTTCCCTGTGTGGAAGTCACCACTTCAGCGAGATGTTGCCTTTGTGTGGACATATTATGACTCATTTCTCAATGTTTAATTGCAGTTCTGCCTGCATGTGCATGTGGAGGGATGTTTTATAACAGAAAAGGAACATGAATTGCGTGACATATCTTAATATCTAATGATGGTAAATTTATTATGCAGGTGTACTCCCACTCCCACTTTTCGTGACATATATTCTACAGGGGACATCCTGGATGGGATGACAGTCTATCACAGGGCACACACAATTTATGGGCAAGTCAGAGACACCAATACACCTAAACCACATATGTTTGGACTGTGGGAGCATTCTGAGATGGGCAGAACATGCAAACTCCACACACTGATCTGGGAATGGAACCGTCTGTCCCTGAAGGTATGAGCATATAGCACCACTCGTTGAACCTCTGCACTGCCCGAGGTGAACTTGTCTAAGAATGACTTCAAAAGGACTGCTGGCATTTCACTGGTGCTGCTTTACGGGCATTTCGCTGTTACATGTTTAATGACGTACAATGAGGGCACTAAGATGTGCAATGCTTGCAGATTACAGAACGAGCACTAATGCAGTCATTAATGCGACTCTGCCGATGGCTGATAAACTCTAGAGCATTATTGTGTTTACACTGAGCAGTAAAACGATAACAGACCGTCTGCACCGTTAATGGAAGACACAAAGTGTGACACGTTTAGGGAATATCTCTGATATATTGTATGGGATGACTGAGGCAAAATCTGGGATTCTTTTAGGATTATGTTGAGCTGCCCTGTGTGATTATCCAAGGATTTACTTCTAAAAATACGCTTTACAAAGAGGGGGCAGGGCTTGGCCCTTGAAAACGGGCAACAGTTCCATTTAATACATCCATGCACACATGAACACATACTTACATATATTTATTTATAAAATACATAAATTATACTCAAAAAAATGTTTTCTCCACTGTAATAATAATAATAATACATTTTATTTTAAAGGTGCCTTTCAGAGCACACAAGGACACCGTACACAATTATACAACGAAGAACAATCAGAATGAAAACTAATTACGAAAATTAAAACAGTATAAAAAGCTAAAAGATTTCACAGAGAGTAGGCACTTTTAAACAGATATGTTTTGAGCTTGGATTTAAAAAGGAAAAAGGAATTTATATTTCTAATGTTTTTTGGTAAGGAGTTCCAGAGTTGGACAGCAGAGCAACAGAATTTCCTGCTCCCCATAGTGACAAGGCGGGGGGGCAGAAGGGACGATGAGATGAATAGAGGAGGACGACCTGAGGGAACGAGAGGGAGTAGCAATGTGAATAAGATCAGACAGGTATGGAGGAGCAAGGTTGTGGACGGCTTTAAACGTATAGAGGAGGATTTTGAAATGAATGAGTGTACCGGGAGCCAGTGCAGCTGGTGCAGGACGGGGGTGATATGATGTATAGAGGGAGTTTTAGGAATAATATGTACAGTAATTGAAGCTTATGGAGGGATTTGTTGGTCAGACCGAAGAGGAGGAAATTGCAGTAGTCCAGTCATGAAGTGACTAAACTGTGAAGTACAGCGGTGGTATGGGGGGTGAAGATTAATATTACGGAGATGGAAGTATGCAGAGCGAGTGATATTGTTAATATGAGATTGAAAGGACAATGTGTTATCGAGGACGACACCCAGACTCTTAACCTGAGGGGAGGGGGAGACATCAGAGTTATTGATTGTGATTGAAAAACTGTTAGCTTTAGAAATCAGAAATTCTGATTTTTCCCTCTTAAATTTGAGGAAATTAGAAACCATGATTTCAACTCATCAATGCAATCAGTAAGTGAAGAGAGTGAGAGAGTAGAATTGGGTTTACTAGAAAGATAGAGCTGAATATCATCTGCGTAGCAATGAAAATGTATGTTGTATTTACAATAAATATGTCCAATGGGGATGAGATAAATAATGAAAACAAGGGGCCCCAGGATAGAGCCCTGGGGCACACCAGTGGTAACTGGAGAGGGCTGGGATGTAGATGACTTAAGTTGAGTGCGACCTGAGAGATAAGATTTAAACCAGTCTAAAGGAGTGTGTATTATATCGATAGAAATTAATCTATTGAGAAAAACGGAACGAGATATACTGTCAAAGGAAGCCAGATCATACACTATTTTTTCCTTTAACTTTTGAATATAGAGTACAAAGACTATAGTATTATTTTCAGATTAGGTTAAGAATGAGTATTTAGAGTGTGAGATGTTCAAAGCTGCTACTGTACCATTCCATGAGGGATCTGATACTGTACCGTTCCATGAGCGATCTGATACTGTACCATTCCATGAGGGATCTGATACTGCACCATTCCATGAGGGATCTGATACTGTACCATTCCATGAGGGATCTGATACTGCACCATTCCATGAGGGATCTGATACTGC
>JAABNY020000136.1:20215642-20226521 GCA_015164015.2 Brevimyrus niger
CACTCCCTCTCTCCGTAGTCTCCGTAGAATAAAAACCAAGAAAATGGAGCAACAGATTGTGAAGTTTTCTTGAGGAAATGCGGTCTGTGTTTGTGAAGTCGGTCTGTGCTGCTTAGACCGAGATAGAGAGCAGAGCCTCAACCAAATCTCTTGTTGGTCCCTTTAAGAGAGGGGCACAGTCACTTAGATCACCTTAAATAAAAAACGCTACAACGGCAGGATAAACTGATTGATATCCATGGGCACCACAGTTAGACAGTGTACCGTGAACAGCAGTCTATACACATGCTCGTCCTCCTTTATCCAGGACTTCGCCATATATTCCGGTAGCCAAACAGAAACAGCGCACACGCAGAAACAAATACGCATCCTTCTCTCACTCCTCCCCTCCACATCAAACGAAAAAGGAACAGCATCCTGTCTCGTTTTATAACCGATGAGGCTCCAAATCACAGACAGACATAGACTCTCGCTCCTTCAGTCAGTCCATCCTTTTATTCCGCTTCAGTGGAAAGAATAGCACAGACGGCGCTCCGTCCAAGTCTCCCACCCTCCCTCTCTTAGTCTGCTGGTCTGGCAACCACAAAATCAGCCATCAAGCACCGACGGCCATAGGTATAGGCGGATCAGTTCCTAACACCTGGCGTTTCCGTAATGTTTCTTCTCAAGGTGATCCTTTGACGCAGCGGATTTAATAAACAAATGCAATGCATCGCGATTGTCTATGCACACCACAGTGTATGCCTATGGCATACAGAACTAAGGTAACCCGGGTCAAATCATAATATAGCGCGTCCGTGTCAGTGACTTAGAAATAAATAAGAACATATCCCCTTTTCTTCTTTCAGCGCACCCGTTCTTCCTTTCACCCCTTTTCAATCTCTCTCTCCCCCTCTCTCCGTGTATCCGCCGGCCCTGGAATCGATCTCCGCAGGATCGATAAGTTGGCATGAATATTCCCAGCCCGCCGTGAGTCTAGCTCGGGAGAGACGGAGGCTGAGACAGAGGGAGATGGAGTGGATGGGAACATACGGATGGAAACCGAAATCAGAGAAGCCGTAGTTGAAAAAAAAATCACAGGGCGAGGATTTACCGATTGAAAGAAATGTGAATTAACCCCGGAAAAAGTGGACCTCGGTAGCCTCGCTCACGTTATGTTTTGTTTTCGAAAGCGATCAAAATGCGCCAAGGTTTTGTTTCATGTCCTCTTTTTCCAGCAACGGGTTTATCCCCCATAATCGTGTACTTTACTTTTCTCCATGCGCTTACAATGGGATGTGAAACGAAAGTATATTCTATTAGAGAGAGACAGAAAGAAAAAGATTGAGGTTGTTGCCTTCTTCTCGTTTTAGCGGATTAAAAGACCAGCGATCCGGCGACCACAGCGTGGTAAGATGGAGTGGTCAGACCCGTAGCCCAGTTTCCAGTGAAATATATCGCAAGTATATCGGTAAGACAAAAGGGGTTTACGGATAAGAGTTTAATGTCTTACCGGAGTTGGACCGCAGAGCCAGCGGGGACTTGAGACGCCAAGCGTTGATATCGGAAGCAGTTCTCTGAAAGACGAACGGCACCGGCAAGGGAACAAACATGATCCTCAGTCTTCTGTTCTTTGATTAATTACAGTAATAATGACAATATTCTTCTTTTCTTCTCTGTGTCTTCGTCTGATTTCCAGGTAGATTGTTTTAAATATATTTGGTATGGAAAAAAATAAATTCGCAGTAGTTCGTAAAACTAGGTTGAAATATATGGAACCTAGTTATATTTACATTTTAAATATCTGTTTTGTGTCGGTGACTCTTTTTCTCTGTTTATAAATATGTATAGAATAGCTACATATGTTCGATGGTCCCTTGGTTGTGTTGTAATTAAAGCTCCCAGCCCAGACTAACACACACAGACGGATAGTGGAGTCGTTCTCTTAAGCGGTAATGCTACTGTTTGGTTATTTATACAATGATCTGAGTTATTATTGTTGTTATTATTTGTAGTACTAGTTGCAATATTACTATTCGTATTTTCTGTTTGCCCCCTCTGTCGTTTGCCGCTTTCGTGAATTGCAAGCTGCAGCCCACGGATAATTCGCTTTGTGTATTTCCTGTGTTATTCTCCCATAAAATCTTCTTTTTCTTTCTTAGTATTTTGTCTTTTTTGCTTTCCCTGTCGAGACAGATGTGAGAACAGTCAGCGTAACAGTCGCTGGCCTCCCTCTCGCACCCTCCACTCGATTTTGCTTTGGTTTTCGCTTGTAAATAAAACTATTAATATTAATTTCAAATTCAATAAAAAGACGATATTTCGTCTCACTGGCATCTGTATAAAAGCCAGCAGCTGTGTTCTTATTTGGATTTGTGTATTTGGTTCATATATTTGGTTTCTAGCTGTTCACACTGGCCCACACACGCACACGCATACTAAGCAGCGATTTGTGTTTTAAATACAAATAAATAACCGAATTCATCTAATTAAAATAAATAAATAATAAATAAGGCTACACAACGTGCACAGCTGGCCTTCGCTCCTCCTCCCTCCCTCACTGTCACAAGGTAGTAATTAAAACGCAATCAATCGATAAATAAATAAATAAAGCAAATAAATAAATAAAGAATGAAAACAAAACAAAAAAGAAAACGCGGAACCCCTTACGCTATATAATTTTTGGGATGACTTGCCTATCTGTCCGTCCATCCGTCTGTGTGTCTTTTTGTCTGTCTGTTTGTCCCCGTTATTTGGGAACCCCAATAGCACATTCGACCCGACTCCCTCCCGTATTAAAGCGCTCTGGCACTACACTGCCCGCAACATTGAAGCGAGAGAGGACCGGCTACTACTCACACATCACCCCCCCGCCCTGGCCGCCTCCCCCACCCCATCCCCTCGCTCGTTCCTCGGCTCTCCCTCCCTCTCTCTCTCTCTACCTTCCGTCCTCCCTCCCCTTCACGCTCGCTCGTTTTTTTTCCATCCGCGGCAAAGGTATCCTCTATTGATTTCTTGATTCTTCTTCTTAATAGCAGTAGAATCCTGTTAATCAATACAAGGTTGATTCAGTACGGAGTTAATAAATTTAGGAATAATTTCTTACACAAAACTGTTCCACATATGCACCGTAGACCACAAAAAAAGAAACAAATAATGTAAAAATAACGGAATTGTCCCAGAAATGAAACACGTTACACCTTGAAAATTTCGATTAATATATAAATAGCTAAAATTTGTCCTCGGAAAGACTCCTGTGTGGGGCTTTTTGAGTCATTTGTGTTTTCGATAGTGAATAATATTTATACATTTAAATGCTGTTCGAATTTCAGCTAGAGTATTGAAAAGAGGTGGAGGAAACTCTTGATTTCGTCCGGAGATGAGTCTAAAAGGCGCGATGGGGTAACGCTGTCCGTGAAACGCAGGGCGCCGCGAAGCCCACCGTGCAGTGACCCGGCACTGTGCTGCCTGCATTCCAGTGTCGCGTGTCTGCTGGCTCCTCTTCTTGCAGTTTATTTCTTTTCCCTTGTCACGGCCACGTTTACACGCCGCCACTTGTACAGATACATTCGGCGCCACGCGTTTACACACCAGATTATTGTCATTATGGATTTTTAAATAGAAAAATCCATACGCTAAACATTGCAGTCAATAGGAGAAGAATCGATTACGCTGAGTCGAGTTTCTCACTACCTTTATCTCGGGTGGATATGTTCTGCGTGACGTGACGTTTTACAAAAATAAGGTTACAAATAGATATTTTCTTCTAACAATTTTAGATATTTCAACTAACAATGCTAAAACATGTATGTCTACAGTAAAGACATTATTATAACTTTAATGTTATCAGTATTAGATTCTGCATTTTACAGATTTTAATTAGGAACAGTGAACTAGGTTTTTTCCTTTTTCTTCTCTCCAAAGACACCACAATTGTATCACACGGTTTATTGTCCCTCTCCCTCCCTCCGTTCTCCATTTGACAGATGACATCCGCAAGTCGAACGAGAAAGGGAAAAAAGAAAAAGCGACTAGTTGTCCTTCACGAACCCCCCTTACTGCGCCCCGCACCCCCTACCCCCCTCCACACACATACACACACTCACACACACACACTCCTTCCAGACAAAAGCAATTATTTCTTGTAGAATATAGTGTGGTTGTGCGCGTCTGTAGGAGAGAGGGATAGAGGGAGGGTGTGAGAGATTGAAGGAGAGGAAAATAAGATGGTGTTGGGAAAGAGGGGAGGGAGTCTCACACCTTGCCCCCCTTTTTTTTGTGTGTTATCTTAGAACATACATGATTACTCATGGCACACTTATAGCACACTTACTAAGTAGGGCATACAAATATGCCCACACACACAAGTGTCCTATAAGCATTTAGTTGTAATTGATACAGGTGTTTATTGAGTTGCACACGCCCTTCACGTGACAGACATGCTCTCACAGGAAAGCCTCGCGTGAAACTGACATACCCGCAAACACATACCCGCTAAGCACAAGCAAACATACCCTCGGGCAACGGGCATTCGCACGCCGCGCCGTGGCTAGGCAGGTCCCCTTTCAGCTCACAGACATCCTGTTACAGAACGATATCGTCCCGGCCCGGATCACAGAGGGTGCGGGCCGCTCTCGCAGACGCTTCTCCGGGCCTAGTCGAGCGTTCAGGACGACGCTCTCGCCTTTTCACGGCAGGGGCCCACAGCTAAGGACTTCCCTCCATGCGAAACTGCTGTGTTTGTATGGCTGTCTCTCAGTCTGGCTGTCGCAGCGAATTCTCAGAGTGTAATAGGAAATAAGCACGGAGCCTCTTAGGTGGGGTTGTAAGTCCAGCTAAATGTGGTGACACTATATCCTGAAATGTATATATGTATAGGTGTGTGTGAGAATGTGTGTGTGTGTGTGTGTGTGTATATATATAAACACACATATATATATGGAGTTTTTTCTGTTTGTCTTGCCTCTCCTGAAGGCTGAATCAAGCCCCAGTGTGGCTGGTTATGAAATTATGAAATATTTAAAGAGCTGAACACCATAATTGTTCCTTCGGTTTTTCTTTTGACGAGTGTGCAGGTAAGTAAAGTTAAGCAAACACCACCAGAGGTCTGAAATGAATTTTGCATAAATCAGCAAATGGTATTTCCATAAAGGATAGACCCAGTGTGGGACACGTACCGTCTAGGCTGGACCGGGGTGTTTCACTCTAGGTGAGATTCTCATAACCTCCCAGAGTAGCAGAACACAAATTTTGTCAGTTAATTTTTACAAAACATATTTCAGTAGCACCGGGCCTCCGGCTGCTAAGTAACTAGCCCACATCTGTTTCACAAGAAAAGTACAGAAATTTTATAAGTAGTGTAAATAACTATAATGTCACAGAATGCCACCAGAGGTAAGTATTCTGATTTTTTTCATTTGCTCTTATGCGCCCCCTAACCGAATGGCACTCTAGGTGACTGCCAATGTTGCCTGGCGTCACTACCCTTGCATGCCACTCTCTACATTGGCGTTCACCTGTTTCAAAACACAAAAGCTTCAAATGAGTGAAATGCAGGCGAATCTCAGCATGTAGATGTACATTTAATTATGTCAGCGCAATTTTCCTGTTTTATGAATGATCATAGCTGTAGCAAATGATTTAATAAGTCTCCTGTTGGTCAGCAGTAGGTTACACTGGATGGCTAAATTGTGGCTAACCTGAAGATGTATCCTTCCCTCCATCCATCCATCCATCCATCCATCCATCCATCCATCCAAAAGTCAGACTAGTTACAGGTTTACGGCATAATTTTAGGTTTTTTTTTAAACAAACATGAATGTCCAGTCTTATAGCAAAACACCATCATAATAACCATGAAGGTATAAAAAAGAGGGTAAACAACAGGTTGGTGGGTCACGAAAATGTCGTCATAATCAAAACGATTACAGTGCTATTATTTGGAAAAACACTTCTTTTAGCTTTAAGGCCAGACTGGACTTCAAAAATATACAGCTTTAAATTGGTTGGGAAGTGGTTGAAAACCATTTAATACGGTGGCCATTTTGAATGTAGCTTCATACTAATAAGATTTTGCCTGGTTTGTACATGCATATTTGTTCTATGTTGTTTGATTCGCAGAAGGAATGTTATTAAAAAAAAGAACCTGCATCAACAGTGTTTCATCGCATGATTCTTTTAAATTGAAAACACTGTTGTTGCAGTTCATATTGCTACTGATGACTTGTAATAAACTTCGCATAATTATCACGACTTAGTGGAAATAATAATAGTCCTCATGGGATGCCAAACTATCCACAGTGCTAAACGAGGATGCGAGTGTTTGTGTTGCAGTTGCTGTTAAATGGTGATGTCACATTGACAAACGATCTGGTTGAATTAAATTCTCTTACATCAATAACGCGGCACACCAATCAATAGCAGCAAACAATTATATTACTGCTTCCCTCGCTGCTGTAACAGGCACCTATTATCGCGGACGACACTCTCTCACTGTCACGGAACTCTGTGTTTGAGCGCAGACGCGCACCTTGTAACACGTCCTCATTAAAAACCGGTCTGATTCGTTAAGATAACTGGGGGAGGCCAGCCTTAGTAGAATCCTATCAGTCACTGTAACCAGTGCTCATTAACAGATAGTTTGAGACAGATGTGTGTGTGCGTACGCGCGCGTGTGTATTGATCTGGCCAATAGTAGTCTCTCAGCTTCAGGCAGACTGAACTACATTCATGGTGTCAAGCCCAGGGAGTCCCAGGTACGCTCCTAGCCAGTGTGTGTTCCCATTAGTATATCTAACAGACAAATCAGACGAAACTGTCCTTTCTGACGCATAAACACACAGGCATACACACATATACACAATTACCTATCTGTGTATCTCTCTCTCTCTCTCTCTCTTGCTCATTCGCTCTTCCCCTCCCTTCTCCATGTGCCTCTCTCCTTCTTTCCAATACTGAATCACAGTGAATCCATCTAAAGCCCTTGTTCTTTCCCTATTGGTAGTCTTTTTTATTAGTTTTTATTAACTTTTCCTCTCTCTCGCTCTGTCAGTGGTCTCAATAATCAATGCTGATATATTGCCAATATCCAGCCGTGTCTCCTGTGCCATATTTCACTGCTGCTCCTTTATGGTGGAAGATTGGGCCAATAATAATGATATTTATTAGATATATTTATTATCTGTATTGTGACAAGGATGCCGCACCCTCCTGCTGCCTAACATGGACGTTCTTCGGATTTCTATCTCTGGATTTCCAAAACCCCAAAGTTCAGTAACATAGTGGCAGCCATCTTATCCTTGGGGTGGTATTATCACTGATAATGTGTTATGGCTAATAATAGGATTATAACATGCTTGCTTGATAGCTGTAAGCGATAGCGTTATTCTGGGCGCCTTACGAAACCTTCATCTCAGGGACCCCCTCCAGCTGGTTCACGGTAGAGGGTCAGGTAAAGCACCTTGCCCAGGAAAGCAGCCGCGCTCAGACGTCCGGAGACGCGAAGCGGGATCAGCCCCACCCATGCAGCGCCGCCACACTGGGCCACCTGCGGACGCCCCAACAATTCCCTACAATACCCCAACGAAATTCAGGGTGAAAATAAAGTAGGCACAGTGTCTCTAATCAGTCTGTTCAGTAAACAATGAGCACTTGGGATCGCATGATTTTGTTTCTAATAGAGATCAAGAGAGGAAGGTCTGGTGAGAAGGCAGCGCCAGTGTGTGTGTGTGTGTGTGTCCTACGGTAAAAGACACTGGGAATTAATCAATCATCAGAGAGACATTAATGCTGAAAGATGATAAATTAAGAGCGCAAAGGAAGGAAATTATAATCTGATTGTATTTATTACTGTATGGGTTATACGTGCCAAAGCTACATGCGTAACATACTAGCAGCGCAAGGAGCCAATCGGACAGCAAAAAGCAGCCAGTCCCAGCGAGCGAGCAGCGCTGCGCGGCGCCCCGAGCCAGACCGCACATCCTCCGATAAACCACGCTCATTCCGTAAAGCAAATAAAACACATGACACCACGTGATTTGTGCTCCAAGCCACAACAATGACCAATTGCTCAAGTAATCAAATTAAAAATAAATGACATAGTGAATAAAATTAGTTATAACAATAATGACAGCAAGCAAATAAGGTTTTTGTAGCCGAAGGATTCAATACAGCAATTGAAGAAGTCAGAAGTGAATTTAAAAAACGAGTAATAGAGAAAATGCTGCAAAAAATATGCGTATAAAACGTAGTTGTGGATAAAAAAGATTTATTTGGGGGAATTCAGTGAGTTTTTCAGACTGTAAGATACAAGTCAGGTGTGTTTTATACACACATCCCTAAAGTAGCATGCTTGCTGTTGTCAGTGTATTTTCTTGAAGTCCACATTTTATCAATATATATCCGCGTTTTTATTAGTCTATGCTGTCAGGTAGGCTGTTTCAACAAGCGGGCTTTTAAGAGCTAAGAGTTTTATGTTTTTATTTTGTCCCATTTCTGTATAGTTCTTTGTTATGGCTGCTAAAATAGGGAAAATGGGTGTTTAAAATACGGAGTCTGACTGCTTTAATGCTCCTTTCCCTAATTCTGATTTACTGTAACATACTTAAACATATAATTTATACTAGAACGAACCTTCAGGGCCGGGGGCAGTAACACAGATATTTTGCTGCCAGAATAAAACACGTGACAGCAGAGCACGTGAATTGCCTTGTCAAATCAGTCTTATATTCGGCACTGCGCTCCTGCAAATTAACAAGAAACGGCGGAAAACGTGATGAATTGGCGGACTGGGACGGCACTCCTTCGCGTTTGTGCCGAAACACAGGACAGCACGAAAACACTTTCCAACACAACAAGGTGGAGCAAAACATGGACGAAACGGGTTTTAGATCGGCCTGGACCCCCCACATCACCTCTTTTTTCGGAGGCTCCTTAACTGAGGCCAGCTGATCAACAAATGAGAGCGTCTCTCGGCCGGGACCAAGCGCACTTACCCGGCGGCCTCTCCTGCTACCGCCGCCCATTTGCCTTCTGTTTCTCTGCGAGCGGCGGTGAGCGTTAACCCCATTTCCCCCTCTGTGTCTGCGCACGGTTAATGTACTGTAGTGCCCGGAGCACCGAGTATTTACCTAACCCCTCTTCTTTTTCCTTCTTCGTCGCTCCCTCTCTTTCTCCCTATCTGT
Source organism: Brevimyrus niger (assembly GCA_015164015.2). Taxonomy (NCBI): domain Eukaryota; kingdom Metazoa; phylum Chordata; class Actinopteri; order Osteoglossiformes; family Mormyridae; genus Brevimyrus; species Brevimyrus niger. Next base: position 20,224,804 of record JAABNY020000136.1, read on the forward strand.
GTGCAGTGGGACTTCGTGTGGGGAGATTTAGAGCCGAGATCAATAAGAAATTTAAAAATCAATGCACTTAGCGCCAGGAAATCAATGGGCCCTAATCGGGATGCCAATCGCACAAGTCAAAACAATTAAGAGAGAAGAAAAATGTTTAACAACCTCCTCTCTCTTGCTTACATAGAGAGTGGTGGGGGCTAAAGGGTGGGGGGTAGGGGGCAGGTTGAGGAAGAGGGAATATGAGAGTCTGGAGAGAATGAGAGTTTGAAAGATACGGATGTCTAGATTGAGAAAGAGGAGGAGGAAGGAGGCATGGAAGGAGAGCGATACGGAGGGAGCATGCAGGTGACTTTTTGAGAAGGCAAATGTCCTGGTGACTTGAATCAAGAAGAATAACATTCCATGCTAAGTGTTTAGCGAGTTATGGGTGCTGCTGGTCACCTGTGCGCATGTAGCTGTCAGCACATCAGTCTTTCCATTTTCCCGTCAGTCTGCTGGGAAGCCAGAACCCTTTCTCTGGTTTTATAGGCTGCACTAATGAATCCTTTAGCTTGAATTCCATCTGGCCATAATAAATTAACCGTTTTGGGATAGAAACAATGATTTTGAATCAATGTTTCCAATTGGCTGAGATTTTTGTCAGCCCTCGACATGCAATGGATGGTGGGTATTGAGTGAAAAGAAGCGATTGGGGGGGGGCTAATTTGAGGTCAATCAATATCGTGCCCCTCCTTGTGCCTTTACTTGCTAACGGTGCTAAAATCAATAGGAAAGCCAATACTTCCCCCGTTGTGTGTGGATTAGTGAACATACAACTAATCGGGGAGTCACTGAAAGTGACACTGCCGCGATTAACCTATCGATACAGTCGGCACACGTGAGCGTGCACGCCGGCACACACACACACACACACACAGACAGGGCCTTATAGGAATTTCATCACCGCCCGTCTCAGTTTTATGCTGACGTTCAAAGGAATCGGCAAGAAAGTGGAGAAATTGGCTAAAGGCGGGGCATTGGTGATCTACCTTAGAGCAGAGCCCATGTGGATTGGGCCGGTGAGACTCTCGGACCCCCAGCGCCCTGCGGCCTGCATCAGCTCATTCACAGGCTTTCGGTCCCTCCTCTGGCCAGGCTGGGCAGCCTCAGGCCCGTCCTGCTGCGTACTTCACAGATCCCATAATACCCAAAGAAATCGCTGCCTGTGATTCAAATACATTCGATACTCATGCAGATTTAAATGCAGCTTGAAATTAATTGCAATAGTTGAATTTAAAAATCTTGGTTCAGTGTTTAAAGTAATGGAGAAAAAAACTTTTAAGAATCCTTTAAAAACACCATTAACGTGTTTTTTGAGCTGAAATGAATTTCCTGGGTGTTTATGCAGACTGAGTTTTCCTGGCAGTCTGGCTGCGGTGAGGAGAGGAACTCGACTTTTCATTTCAAACAGGCATAGTGCTATGCTGGCGTTTTGATCTTCTTCTCGTTCGGGCCCTGTTTAGCTTCTGCGGCTGCCTGCTTTAAAATCCGCCACAGCCCCTTTTTCTGCGACTTTCCTGGGCATTTAATCACCCCAAGGTGTAAATCGGCTACACCGGCAAAGAGGAACCCCAAAATCCTGTCTGTTGTTGGCCCCGTCCCTGTGCTGTTGTCGGGGGGGGGGGGGGGGGGGGTGTTGAAAGGTAAAACCCCCGCGGAAAAATATCTCACACAAACCCTCGCGCGCC
>JAABNY020000136.1:20229758-20248284 GCA_015164015.2 Brevimyrus niger
TGACCGTTCCCCTCTGGTTCCTTTCAGCCCGCCCTCTCCCCCCTTCCCCCCTCTGGCCCCAACCCCCCCCCCCCCCCCACCACCCCACACACCCCAAGGCAGTTTGACCACAAAGGTCATCTAGTCGAATGAGGTCGTCTGTCTGGGATGAATTTGAACTCTGACCTCCAAGCTTGATCACACTCTAACCACAAGGACCATGGACACACACATATAAAATGTGTGTGTGTGTGTGTGTGTGCACTGGCAGTGCGGGACAGGGTGTGTATCAGCTTGGTCATTGTTGATCAATTTATGATTTAATGGCCTCTACCATTTACTGGCCACTGTTTCTGTTTATGAGCAGTTAAGTGTGTAAAGGTAAGTCCTCTACAAAAGACCCTGCGAAGGAACACTTCCTACAACTAACTCTTATTGTTTTTTGTTTAAAAAAAAAAAATCGTAACACCCTCGATATTATTTTCAGAGTATTACAAAATCTTGGTGCCATTAACGGCATTTTTATAGCCAACACTTAAAATATAAACATACACTGTAAACTAAACTATAATCCCTATTAAAATCGTTGTAAAATCGGGTTCTGTATCAATGAGTCAAATTCCGATAATACCCAAAATGGCCTATGCCCCTTTCTACTCGCCTAAGAAACCGTAACGTCTGAAGAGACACGGGCAATCCGCACAAAAACAGCTTCAGCCTTTTTCACAAGCCTATCTGCTCCAATGTTCACGGCGTCCTCACACGCACATGTAAGTGAGCATGTGGCACTATATTCATACACAAGCGATTAAAAACTTGGCCAGGATTTATTGACGAGCTGACTCAATTAGCTAAATTTGCTAGTCACTTATTTCATGTGTTTAAGAGGGTGTAGCTTATATTTGCATATACGACATGTATATACTGTCGATTATGAATAATATAAATTATATACAACATGTTTATATATACAACATACACACAAAACTATTATCGTAAATTCGTTCAAAAAGGGATGCGATTATGCTCGTCGTTTCAGAACAGGGCTGCGCTCTGCCGTTACAATCTGTCTATTCTAATTGCGATACTGGCCAACTGCCCTTTGACACTGGGTCGTTTTACTGCACATTGTGCCTTCTCCCCAGAAGGAAGGTAAATCATCGTGTAAAAACCGCATTGAGAGGGCGCCTATAGTTATAGATAACAACGACGTTTATTATTGATGCATACATCTTTTTAAAGTTGCGTGCATATTTCTGTATTTCTTCGCAGCAATTTAATTTTTAACACAAAATATAATCCAGGTCGATAAAGATTTTACTCAGTTTTAACACAAAGGACAATCTGAGGTGTCTGTGTTTTATTGATAAGATGGACACAATGGGGATTTGGTCCGGAGCAACATGCGTGATCTGTCACTTTAGGTTTCAGACACGTTCGTTTTAACCTCTAAAAATAGTGCAGAGGATCACTTAAATTACTTGAAATGTTGAAGAGGTCTAGTCAGTGATTATTTTTTTTGTTCATATTCATTCTTCTGCAGAAACTCCATTGCCACCTCTGAAAATATTTAGTTTTGGGTTTTTCCTCAAAAGCGAACGTAGAAATCTACTATTCTCAGAAGTAGGCTACATTACCGTCGCAAGTTATGCAGGAAATGTTATGAAGGTATCAAATGCCCTACAATTTTTAGTTGTCCGAATCTTTAAGTATTTAAGTATCTTTAAGTATTTTTGTTTCCATACCACAAGCTAATACTGAAGACAAATTGCCAGTGTAAAGAAAACGTAAGGCCGATACTGATAGAAAACAACGAGGAAATTATAATATTCAAATTTAAACTGACAGTGAAATATTCATGAAATTACTATTGAAAATACATGAAATTGTATTTTTTGAAATATTTTAGTAATAAATTCATTGGTTTTGAAAAGGTAAGGTTTTAAGAATAGATCTCACGAAGGTAGGTATACGACTGTAATACTTGGAATATTGAACCAACTTAAATGTAATATTTTTAAAACGGCGACGTTTTGCCAGTATTGTCAATACCAAAGTAGTTGATTACGAGTAATTTGCAGATATTAGCTATGTGTTCAATATATATATGTAGTCCATTCGCGTTCTAATAATCTTTTAAACTAAGTTTTCGATTTCCTGTGGTGCCGGGTATTATGCTGCCTTATTTTTTCTTCTAAATTTCCGACAAGACTGCGAAAAATAAAAGATTACCTTTGCATGCAAAGGGAAAAAGTATTCTGTGTTAACTTTTTCGTGGGGAGAGGGAATTATTTAATTTCAAACGAATGAAAAGCAAATGTTTTTGAGCAAAATATTTGGTCGAAGTCTTATTTGAATAATTTGTATTGTTCTAATTTTACCAAGGCGTTTATCCAATGGAAATCCATCAGATTTTTAAGGAGAAATTTAACATTTGACAAATTTTGACTTTTAATAAAGCCCCCTTTCCATTTCTTGTATTTATTATTACCAACAATCTCCAGTGCATTCTGGAGTTTCCTTTTCCATAGTATCTCAACACTGTCATCCTGTTCGTTCTCCCTGCAGTACAAAGTTCTTTTCTTTTTTTTTTTATAAAATGATTTTCATACTTCAGAGTATTTCCGTTATGCATTCATTCCATTTAACGTCTCGACGTCTACGAAACGCAAAAAAGCGCGGGTTTTTATGTACAGGAAATCGATGACAAGTCTGGAAATGGTAACGTGACTTAAAACTATTTAGGGTAAAAATCCTCACAGAAAGGATAATTTCCAATAAACAAATATTCTCCTTCACTTGAATGTTTGATAAAGCGATTAGCGCGTATAAAACTTCATGCGTACTTTTGCCTTACAGATATATTCACCTCTAATTTAAAAATGCGTATTATGTAATATGCAAATGGTAATTATCCGTAAATGATATGTCTAAGTAATCGATATCTCCCTCTTAAATGTTTCTGACTTCTTTTAGGCATGGTCAATATTTGTTAAGGATACGTCTGTGGCTTTCCATCGCTGGCTTCTCCACATGTATATGCCTGTTTTCCTTGTGGTCTGACACTGTCATAATCACATAAATAACGACTTTCCAGTTATAGTATATTTAGTTTACAGTTTATTGACTACTTAATTTCCTTTAAAATGTTTTTATTCTGCGTACCCACATCGTGCATTTACAAACACGCAGCACTGCCTAAGTCACCGATATCATTTCTAATTTGTTTATGCAAAATAAATGATGAATTAACATGTTTGAATTATATGAATGTTAACTCACGCGTATGCATCTTTTTCACTTGAATTGTTGTCCATATTCACAAAATGGAAATACTGCGCCACTTTATAATCGGGAAAATGCGCAAGGATGGTGATATGTCTAATTACAGCCAAGCAATATCCTGAAGCTGTCAGTGCTTCTTCTTGGCGGAAAACAAAATAATAAAATTGTTACTTAATTTACAAATTGAAATATTTAAATTCGTGTGAATATTGTAATTATTTTTCCATTCAGGGTTTGGTTGTCGGCGATCCGGATCCAGTCGCTTAAGTACGCCATGGACACTTACATTACATATTTCACACCATCTACAAAGTCGTTATATGCATTCCAAGTATTATAATTTACGATTAAAGTCCAATTATAATGTTATGGGCAGCTGAGAATTTATATTTAAAATATTTAATAGCACGAAATAACACAGTTCTGGTATTTTATGTAAAAACCGGATTATGTAAATGCAGAAGGGGTGAAATCCATAGAATATTACATACGAGCACTTAATTGCATATAAATTATTATTAGAACTTTTAACGTTACTAGTAGGCAGACATATAAATTCATAAAAAAATTTTAAATGGGACAGGCAGCAACAGAATATTAGCAGTTACATACATATTCAAAGATAGCAAAATCAATGGACTAACAAATTTAAGTCAATATGTACAGCACCGCTGGGATATATAGGTATAGCCTGAACAGATAAAACCTTCATCCTTTATATACGGTAAAAATCGATATAGATAGTCCAGCAACATAGCAGTCTGTGTTCAAGCTATGCTAAAGCGCATGAATTCAACATTTGAATTTCTTTGCATCATTTTTACGCACTGCAAAATTATCCATCTACGAGAGTGACCATCGGCTGCAGGCGGTAATACAAAAATGTCCGTTATACTCTGGTCCTGTTTAAAATATAATTCAGACGGCTTCGCTTCGGTAGACAATGTTTTATATGTAGGTATAAGTCTATGAGCCCTACTGGTCACCTATACAGTCAAATAACCATCTAGAAGTTTTGTGGGCAGAAACCTTGTCATATTCCTTGGTTTTATAAAAACAATATAAGCCTTTAAGTGCAGTTGGATGACCACGTATTAGCAGGTTCTATTAAGTACTATAGGAATACAGAGAGCAAATAATAAGCAGGCCTAATAATAAAGGTATAATGTAGTGTTTTATTCAATACATGAATAGAACAAAACCACATATATTTTCACGATCCTAAATAATAATTGTGATTATTTTTTAGCTATATGGGGGTGGTGTACCTTACAAGATAAGATGAACTAAAAAAAAAGGAAAACAAGTTATCATCAAAAAAGAAATAAAATAATCCCTCAGGTTTAAATCCCCTGACAGGGAGCCCCGTTGCAAATGTAGGCAGAGAGCGCAAAGGAGCGACTTGCAGGCCAGGAGGAAAGCCGGAGAAGCTCCGAGGTCCGCTCCGCTCCTCCTCTGCCTGTCCGCCCTGCTACATTGGCTTTTATACTCTCAATCCCCTCCTCTTAATTGATTTTCTCATAATTAACTCAGTCTATCCATCGATTTCCCTTCGGCGACGTATCAGGGATGATAGCCGCTAACACTCCTTCCTCCCGCGCAGGGCCCTATTATTATAATATTAAGCCTAGATGCTGCCGAAATAATATCGATCCCATTGAATTACAATTACACCATAACACTAAATACATTTACTCAGCCACGAGAGGGTACGGCACACATAAGACGTAAGAAACAAACGCTACTTATTTTGCTCATTATAAAGCTCCTTTCTACAAATATACCAGACATTACAAACAAGAGATAAATCAAAATTAAACTGAACTGGGACACACTGACTCGCTGCTTTACTTTGGGTTATTTTTAACTGAAACAAGCGTTAATATTAATATCGTCTGTTAAGATGATTACCCAGTTACCCATCGATAGTATGCTGATCATTCAATAGAATTCATATTTTACAATGTCACCCGTTATACCTATAATATACGCCACCAAGACGCTGACCATGAAAAGCGCTATTGTTATTTTTAACATCTGTCCCGCCATTCCTTCTAGAAATATATCTTAATACATTTTGGCTACATATATATTACTCCGTAAATAAAATCACAAAAATCAAATCTTATATCAGACCCATCAGAACTCATCAGTTATTTTAATATATCTTACATAAACCGTAACAAGAAATACAACAACAATAAAAACGAGCATGAAATATCACAGTTTTGCAAATGATGCTATGTTGTGTGTGAGGATCTGGTTATAACAGTGAGCACACCTGGCTGTAATGCTCCGCGCATGCATATTACGAGGTTCTATCCCACATAGCAAATCAAATATTCCCGCGATCCTCAGCCCCTAATACAGCATGCAGAGTATGCGGGAGACACAGCGCGATTCGCAGACACAGAGTGAGAGAAGAAGAAAGAGGGAGGGAGGGCTGTACATGGTGAAAAGAGAATGGGTTGTCCCTTGAATTAATTTCTTTTCTAATCAATAGAAATTGGAAGGAAAAAATCCGTGCGCATGCAAGAAATCACTGAAGCTAGTATTTATCTTTCCGCCTCCCGCTCCCTTTTCCTTTTTCTCGTTTTTACATTGACAAGAGTGAAATAGTGTCCCTTGCCGAAGCTACTAAGTCATTGGGATCGGCATTTCTTTAACTAATCAAAAGATAAATGATTTAAGAATATCAGCAACTACCCAAGGAAAATATGCAGCGTACAGAGTAACAGAGAGGGCAGAAGGAAGGGGGGGACAAGCGAAGAGGGGAGGGTAGCATATGCAGAGATAAGTTATCAATATGCAAAGTTGTACAGATTGTTTTTCTGGTTTGGTTTTGTTGGGGAAAATATTACCAGCGCTTCCATCGGTGAATGCCGCTATCTCCGCCATACGCGCAGGCTGCCGGACACGAGAGATGGAAAGAGCAAGATGGGGAAGAAGGAGAGATGGGATGTATGGGGGGGGAGCAGATGTGTTTGTAGGGGGGTAGTGAAAGAGCGAGGATGGACAGAGGGAAAAGCAGGTGTTGTATGGGGGCGATGGTTGAAATTAGAGACAGCGGGTTGGAGGTGAAGGGGGTTTGGTTAGGTTAGGGGAATACGTGCGCAAGTATGGCAACACCCTAACCTTTCATCTCTCCGTGTCCCTCATTGTCCCTTTTCCATCTCTCTCACTCTCCATCTCTCTCACACGCACGCTACGTGTGTCTCCGCTGTTTCCATGACGACATGTCGACTGGGCTGCTGCTGAGGAGAAAGGAGGCGCGTGCACGAGAAACTGGACGCGGGTGTGCAAAGGTGATTTAGTGGGGGGCAGCAGTGGACATTGATTAAAACACCCACTGCTACCTCGACTCTGTGCTCCAGCAGCTAATATATTCTGCTCCTACCCGCTCTGCAACATTTCAGAACTTTCCAAGTCTTATCGTAAGGGTTATAAAGCGATTGCATATACATATATCATCTTAAACAATAATTATCCTATCTAAAAGACAGACGCGCCCGCTATAATAAATTGGTAGTAAATAAATTGCAAGTCCCCTCACGTAATTCGAGTGTCATACGGAAGCTGAACTTAACAAAAATCACTTCACATAAGCACATTCATATAGTCACCCGCAGGTGAAATTGATATTCCGGAAATAAAAACTTGATATAAGCATCTGCATTTATTGATCAGAATGGTAATTAAAATTGCTGAATGCCACCATATTTGCATATTTATAATATTATAAACATTAACAAAAAGCTTTGGGTCGCTCAGTAGAAGCCTGAAGCATTTCGAATATTAACATGCACAACCTAATAAAGCTACCTGTGTCAAAAACACTTATTGTTTTAAAACAAACCGCAGGCTTATGCATAGACCTTATAACGTCCATTTAGGACTCCAGTGTTTTTCTAGCGGGAGGTAAAGACACATCAGAGCTTCGATCCGCTTTGTCACGATCCCTTCTCATCTTCCTCAGCCATAGCCTGTCTGGTGGCTAGGGGCAGTTGCCCGCTCGTTTGCTCTCCTTTGTTGGCTGGTTTTGGACTTTTCATTATGGCTCCGCTGGTCCTCTGGCCAAAACGGGAACGGGATGGCAGACATACAAAAATGCGCTGTCATAGTCCTCTTACGGGAGAAAAGTAGTTCAGGCTTCATATAATTCTTTTTTCGGAAACATGGCTACCAGCGTTAGGTGGTCATTTAGTATGTAACTATGTATTTGTAACGTAATCCTTTTGCAGATTACTTTTGTATTGGTTTATAAGTGCTCTGTTATGTCTTATTTACTGCTACGTAATGTTCAATCTTTGGGCACCGTTAAAGGAGATCATTTTTGATAGACACTGAAATATGGGACAGAAACCCTGTGTTCTTTTATTATACCATGTCTAATTTCTCTGGATGTAAGATAATATGGTTTACAATTAAAATATCAATAAGTAAACAAAACACAAACCGAAATAAATAGGCCCTACATGCATGGAAAGCATCACGGCGATATCCTTCAGCATGTACTGCTTTCAATACGGACTTAAGGACACAAACACAACACAGTTAGAAGGAGCACTCTCATGGAAAATGGAAAATAATACTTTATATTGTCATCTTTTCTATCGGGTTTTGAATCGAGAAAAACGAGATTCATAGATGCACCGTTTACATGACAACAACAATAACAATAACACTGTAAAAAGAAATTGCGGTGCTGTATTGGATTCTTAATTGGACTATTCCTGTAATGACTCTGTCTCCAGCCTGTTTTGCTGTGCTGTTTATGCCTATGTTAAGTGTAGTTCCTTGATAATTAAATATTGATTCGGATCTGTGGATATTTAATGTTTAATCAAGGAAAATCCAACTTTGACAAAATAAACACTAATGAATCAATGAATCTTTTGGTTGGCCGACTAAAACAAATGCCACACTAAGCAAATGAGCAGAGAGACATTAGCGGCGTGCGGTTCTGTATAATGAATCACATGAGCAGCATTTCGGGGGATAGTTTGAAGATGGCGCCACTCATAGGTAAGGGTACAATTGGCGGCATAACTTGGGGTCTCACACAGCACATATCATGTAGGGACCAGCGAGTGTAAGAAAGCAAATCGGTCTACGGTGCAGGTAGGCAACCACAGATTCGATGGCCAGGAATTGGGTTAAGGCACAGATTTCATGGCAGCAGGCTGAAAACTAAGAGTCACAGAGAAGATAATGGAGCAAGGGGGGCAAGTAGCAGGCTGAGGGCTATCAGTTAGAAGGCCAGTGACTTTGGTGGCAGGAACCAAGCTAATGGCCAAATGGAAGATACAGAGCTGATGGGGTGGCGCATTGCAGACTGCAAGCGAAAGCTGGGTGACAGCCTGCCTTTTATCCTCTCAAAAAGTGCAGACCAGAAATTAGCTAAAGGACTAGCAGCCTTCGAGATTTAAGGGCTCTGCATTTCCACCGGGCTCATGGTCACACAAGAGCAGTAAGCCTGGTGGCTAAGGCTCGATGCCGGAATCAGATTGTACGAAATCCGTAGTGCACAGGACATTAGTGACAGACTCCCATGAAAAAAGAGATATCTTAAAATAATTTTGGGTGCTTCATTGATGAAATCATATTGCAGGATTGTGTTTTGCGGCGCTATAAGGGGATGTATGTCAGGTATCCAGCCTTGTGAAAACACGGGAAAGTTCCCGAGTTAAATGTCGCCCTTAAGTGGAGCCAATGCTCGGTGGGTTAAATCAGTGTGAAATTTATCAGGGCGTCGAACGTATTGACATCTAGAGAGAATCAAAAGCACCTCTTTATAAATACATGGCTCCATCAATTTTCAGTAACATAAAAACATTGGAAAACGTGGCTCCCTTGTACGAAAAAATCGATAATTTGACGAAAAACAGATTGACATTTATGAACGCTAACATGATACGATTAGTTGTCTGCAATGACTACAAATCCTATACAAGTCCTAATACATTTTGAGGGAATTCAATCAAATTATATTTTGAGGTATATTTTCCAATGGACCCGCTTGATATGTTCTTGTTTAAACCAAATACAAATTCATACGATTTGATTAGTTTTATAATATGATGAGAGGAAAAAGTGGCAAAAAAGTTTTTTGTTCTAAGCTGCATTTTTTTCTTATCCCATGGTTTGCTATTATTGATTATAATACATGTATTTGTACATTTTGCCTGTCTGTTAAACAATTCGATGCTTCTGTAATCAAAGGATTAAGGTAATCATTTCTAACGGCAAGAAGTGCGGTAAAAAGGAAAGATTTATCAAAATGTAATCGAGTTTATTTCGCAGATGACAATCCGTAGCGGATTACTGAATGTTTGGGAATAAAATTTGTTCTAATTGCATGTCTGTAGAAAACACAGTGATGGATCTCTTGCGCCCAGTAAAGGTCCGAATAAACTGTTAATCCAGTGTCTTACAATAAGTGATGCCATCACTTAAGTCGCAGTGTTCTCAGTTTACTGATAACAGCAACGGATGCATACCTGAAAAACAGCGGAATCTAAACCAGAGAACGTCTCCGGTTATTGCTAGAACGCACAGAACACTGTACCCCCAAAATTCCAAATCGTAGGCCTATAAGTAATCATAACAACAGCAGCAGCAACAACAATAATAATAATACTAACAACACAAATATTATTATTATTAATAATGACAATAATAACAATAATCATAATAATAACGATAAGAATAATCAAAATAATAATGCAATAAATAATAAAGTATCAAAAATAAGATTTCACAGGTGGAGCCTGCCACTCAGAAAATAATTTAACAACGCCAGAATAAAAAGTCATATTTAATTTATGAGAATGACAGCGACGCCGCGTGGCCTATATAGGAATAGGTCTACGCCAGGAAACAGCGCAGTTTTACGCAGCTGGAAATGATCTAAAAAAACATGTCGGGCGAGGGATATGTACAAAAATAAAAAGACTCCGTGCATTCAGATTGAATAAGTCGCCAAAGTTTTAATCGTAATACAGTTGTACATATGTACGAGTATTGCAAATGTGATGTCCCTAGTTGAGAGTAATTGCGAGGTCCGAATCAGGTCTTCCTTGGCCGATACCAATAAATTCAGGATGAAGTAAAATTTCATCTTAGCAGCACTAGTAAGGGACACGTATGTCGTGGCGTTTCGTACTTTTGTAGGGACAAAAAGTACAAAATCAGCATCCCCGTGGTTCAAACAAGTGATTGCTTGTAATACAGCACAAATTGATGAAGCTGCTTTCTAAGGTGACAGAGCCACTTAATTTTGTAAAGTAGATTCCATGGCAACAGTTATGTGCTCAGGAAAATTGCACAAAAATATCAGTTGTGAGCTAAGCTTTTTTCCAAGTGTTTAAAATGACCTTTATTGATATTATTATGAAAACTTATGATGTAATAGTGACTCATTAGTTTTTTTTTTAGTTACAAAGTGGCTCATTGAGTGGCAGTAAAATTCAACCCGGGTGAGTAAGCTGGATGTAGGTGGCATATCTTTTTGTGCTGTCCAAGTTAGTCTTTGCCTTCATGGAGTTCCACAAGTTCCATCAAATACAAAGCTGCTCATATATATCACACACATTTTTAATAGCTGGTCATTCTTTACTTCCACATAGCTAAATTATTAATAAAAAAAGCAACACAGAGAATGCATATTTGACTATGTATTTTATTTAGAAATTATTCTTGCTTTCAAACACATTAAATTAAGTTTTTATTTAAAAAAAAAAAACACAACCAAGGTCACTGTTGCCATGCCCAAGTCTGCTGGTTTTCAACAAACACTCACCCGTAATATCCTAGATATTAAACTATCATTGGTTATTCTTAATCTTTCTCAAACTATGGTTCACAAGATATCAGAAATATTTACACATGTAATGTACATATGTCTGTCCTACACCTCACCATTCCCTGGTCCCAGGTACATAAGAGCTCTGATCCAGATGATACCGACCTGCCCCCTTAATTACCCTAATATGAGAAGAGGGAGAGCAATGATCCAATGTAGGGAGAAAAGTCCAGGCATTGGATCCATGGTCGCGCCCTACAGGCGACTGCGATCCAGGGCAGCCAACGGCACTCTGCTCATGTAATCTGGAAACACGGGCACACTGACGGATTCACCGTCCCCTCACACGTGCTCACAGAGTGGACACCACCTCTCACGGGCTCTGTGCCATCTTAGGACTCAGTTTAAGTTGCTCGACTTATGCAAGAACATTGAGGCAGATGGAACCTCAGTTCACCTGGCGCAGCAGTAGCCCTTTTCGCCCCGTGTGCCCGAGCCGGCTACCCCGCTGAGAGGCACTGGGGTAGAAGGGTGTGAGAGAACCAGACACACCCCAGGCCCCATTATCATCTGAACAGAGCTCACAAAAAGCGCAGGTGGAAAAATCCCATTCTTTTCTTTCCAGTATTTTGGGCCTGAGCCAACCCCTCTCTGCCCTGCCAGCAACATCAAAATGTCCCCATTCCCTTCTGCAGTATTTATTTCTAGACCGAAATACTGATCCGTCAGCTCATCCTTTCTATTAAATCCATGACAGGTAAAGACAAATACACCCTCCAAAATTATGGTAATTCATAGCAAAGCATGGCAGATCAGATCATAAGTGACACACATACACTACTCAATGCTATTTTGACAAGTCATACACACGTGTATAATTTATGCTGATCCAAATCTGCACATGCCATCTCTTTACATCAGAGCATCATGGGGAAACGTGGCAGTGTGTGTGAGACTGTGCTGGAGGCAGACGGCTGCCTTCCCACTGCTTTTCAGTGCAGTTCAGCCTGGAAGAGCAGGCTGGTCTTAAAGAGAGAGGCTGCACTCTCTCATTCCCTCAATTCCATCATCTTTTAAAAAAAGTCACTGTTTGTTGGCTTCCAGGCAGCCACCATTACGGAGGCTGTGCCTTGGGGAGGGGGGGGGAGGAGGAGGAGTCCCAAGCAGGTATCTGCCTTCCTGCCCCATCGTTCTGCACCGATGCTGGTTCATCAAGACCTGGAAAAAGTGATGAGGAGGAACAGCGTCAGGTGGCTGTGATAACCATGAATAACCAGCAGACTTATGGACATAAGTTTTGAGGTTTATTTAATTTTACTGGACAGCAGAAAAGTTTTAGATACCATCTTGCTGAGCAGAATTTCTCAGCCATATGCCTGCGACAGACTAAATTGAACAAGTATTCAGCCCTTTTGTTTCTAATTGAGTCCAACAGCAAAGCTCTTCCAGAACAGAATCAGGAAGATGATGAGTTCATACTGAAACTCAGCCCTAACTGGGGGGACGGGGAATCAGTCACCACTTGATGTACTTCTGGTGTAAATCAGTAACTAGTCAAATTGTAACTAGGACTGCAAGATTCCAGGATTCTCACTCCCCTGAGCAGGATGGCAGACAGTCCAGCTATAAAAGCATTTTAAATATGGTGTAAGTGTTCCTGCATATGTATGTATATGTATATGTGTAGGTGTGTGTGTGTGTAGCTGCATGTGTAAAGCTTGCCCTCAAGTGAACACTGATGGAATTTCAGTTCAATAATACGTAACGTGTACTCAAGCAGGATGGGGGGGGGGGGACAAAAATGCTGTAAAAACACTAGACAGCAGAGGTCATTCCTTCTTCTACAAGTACGGATTGCAAGTAACGCAGATCTGAATATATGTATGAAAGAGCCAAATCTAACAGCCACCACAGTGCTTTTTGCGAACGTGTGCAAGTGAAAAACAGCATCTAGGTGAATTTTAGCCTTTCTTCAGACCCTGACATTCCAAAACCTTTAACACTACATACAAATTCAACAGCTGACTGGGTTAGAGGGAGTCACTTCATGGAGGCATTTATCTGTGCCTGTGTAAGATATTATGCATCATTTAACTTACCCACAAAAGACAGGAGTGTAAAGGATTAAGCACAAAATCCACATGGACAAAGATAATGTGCTAACACTGTCCTTCTACAAATACCAGCACACACACAGAGCGAAAGACTGCAACAATCCCCAAGCACAGAGCGTTCGCAGCCAATTACCTGGTCCCAGTCCAGGAGGCCATCCAGCCCTGGCTCTCCAGGAGCAGCCTTCGGCCCTCTTCGTAATCATCCTGGTCCACACTGACCAGAAGCCGCACACCCTCGTGGCCTGCGGCTCTCTTCAGGGAATCGGTGATGAAGACGCCCTTGAGGGCCTCCAGAAGCGCCCCGCTCAGGTAGTCGGCCCAGAAGGCGTCGAGGTTGGTCAACTCCGAGAACTTGATGTCGCAGATGATGGAGCCGAGGTCGCGGGCGCGCAGCACCGAACTGGCCCTGCTGAAGAGCTCGAACTGGCGCTCGAGGGGCTGCTGCTTGTCCGAGGACACGCCGCCCCGCAGCGCCGACTCGTGCTCCGAGTACTCGGCCCGCACGCGCAGCCGGATGTCTGTTCGGGGCAGAGAGGGGCGGGAGGAGGAGCAGGAAATACAGGTGGGGGAAGAGGGACAGAGGCGGGAAAAAGGGTTAGGGTTTGGTGGCGGCAGACAAATGGAAGGTAAAGCACAGCAGAGGGTTACAGTACAGGAGAGTCAGTTGGGGTGAGAGTTCAGAAAAAGGAAGTGGTGAGAGAGAACAAAAAGGGGACAAACGAAACAAACAACATGAATAGCTGTACATAGAGATGACACTGGCAAAGCCCGTCGGCGGTAGATTAAAAGTACGACTGCGGACAAACAGGCATAAAATGTTCTGGGGGAAATTGGGGCACGTGTGGTGGGTGACGGAAAAGAGGGGGTCTGAGGCACACATGGACCAGAGCAGATGCACTGGAACGGCAGCAGATAGTGCCCTTATACAAGCTAATATCCTCTGAAAAATGCGAGGGGACGTCATACGAGCACAAGTTGCAACCTCACCCAATGACACCAGTGCTTCGCAAGCAGCTAGGGCCCATGAGCCTACCACCTTCCTTAAAGACAGTAGACACAAACATGAACAGGCACTCGGATCAGTTATACGCCCATACAGATCACGTCCGAGTGGTTATGGACAGAGGGATTGATTACATTCAATGAAAAGTCCCCACTGACTACCAGAATTGTTAAACCACCTCTCCTGAACTCTCCCTGGATGGACATCGAACATGGTGCGTCCCTTCAAACAGGATGTGAGCACTTCTCCTCAGGTGGACCACGGCACCTGTGTTCATCTACTAGAGTGTGGGACCTCGTGAATGAGACACAGAAGCCCTACCATGGCCGGGGCACAAGAACAAACAGGTGGGCATGAGCCAACACAAAAACGGTTGGACTGGGGAAGAAAAGAAAACGACGATGAGAGAAGACTGATCGGACACTAAGCTCTGTTCACACTGAGGGCCGAGTTTCACACGGTGTGGTGACCTTCCCAGTAAATTAGCAAATGAATAAAACTTCCGGAATGAAAACCTCAACTGTAAAGATGCACTGGCTGAAACTAAGGGCTACTCTGTAGGTGCACTCTATTCCGCAAAGGGCCCCTATGAGTGTCTGTTCCATGCATAGCGAGCGAGGGTTGACGTTTCTTGGAGGATACATACTGGAGAGTGGGCAGCAGCGCTCATCTTGTCATGTGGATGGGCTCTCTTCAGACTTCACTGAAACAAAGACTCCCCTACATGGCACAAAGGCGTGCGCAAGGGAGTTCAAAATAAAACAGGTTGGAGAGAAGGGGGTTCAGAGAGGGTAGGAGTGCAGGGGGCAGAATATATTAGAGTGAGAGGAGGGTGAGGATGGGCAGAAGGCAGAGAGTAATGAGGACGTGGCAAACAGGCCCAAAGCCATGAATCGCAATTTCAGAGCCTTCAGTTGGAAAAGAAAAGCCCAAATGTTCCATCTTTACAGCCAAAGGGAGAGTGGCACTTATTTTATTCAGGCACAAGTCACAGACAGAGGCACAAGGTGATGAGCATTCGACCTTCGGACAGGTTAACTTTTCGAAAGATTTGCAACAGGAAGAATTTTAATTGCATTAATCAATACACCTAGTTGTAAAAGGCATGGGACAAATTATTTAAAATAATTAAAGGGGAATACATATTAAATTACCCAGGACATGGCAGTTTAAGAAATTAAACATAAAATCAGAACTGTCAAAAGAAAATTAAAAACATAACAGGATATACATAATTTTGGTCTTTAAAACTGGGGAAGAAAAAAAAAACACAAAACCTTTAAAACACAAATGACTCAGTCTGATTTTAATGAAAGAGTCAAGTTCCTTGCCCCTGATTAACAAAAACATGTTTCTTATGGGCAGCATTTTGTCAACAGATTCCATGACTGATATCCTAGGAGAATTATTTGTGTTACAGCCAATCATAACATTTTGGGGAAGGGTAGCAAAGACCCACTGGGAGCTACGTACGAAATACTTCTGCTGTGGAAATGTAAATGTTATATTTATAATTCAATTTTTACTGCCTAACATTTGGGAATGAGTGAAAGCCAAACACTGCCACTGTTCGCAGCTTCCCTGGCTTGAGAGTGTAATACCAGGAGGGCTGTTTGGGCCCTTTTAAACATTCAGATCTTGTTTGATTTGCTTCTCAAGGCCGTCAGCTGGAACTGTGAACATGCCCTCATGTTTGCCCTATATCCCCATGTCTGTTTGCAGTTTCGCCCAGAGAAACATTAGCAGTTTTTTTTCTCCAGCTTTCAAGCCACTGCAGTGAAAAACCTGCCCCATGACTGAAAAAAATGGGCTCCCTGTTTGTTTCTTTTATTCCTGTGGTGGAGGGTTACTGTTCTCAATCCACCGACCCAAAAGCAGCTCTCTTAAAAGACAAAGGTGAGAGCGAACTCTCTGCACGCTGGCCCACACAGCAGAATCCAGAAACATGACGGTGGCCCTGGGCAACAGCATGAGGAATGATACTGGGGCAAGTAGGAGATGGGCTACACACCCTGCTGATTAGAAACTTCTCACAAAAAACATAATTTAATCTTTGGGACCATCAGCTTTGAACGTAACATTTTTTCTGAAGACAGCAGGTATGTACAAAATCAGGGTACAACCCAAAAGGTAACAAATTGCCACTGAAGGCCTTTGGCATTTAAAGCATCAAAGCGAGGTAACAGGCTAGTAACAGAAAGTTTGCACATCCCATTTCTTGCACACTTACATTGTCAGGCTGTACAATATCATACACATTCCTGTCCTGTTACAGCACCCTGAGTGGTTTGTTTTTTTTCCCCTCAGTGTAAAAAGCCTGTAATCACTCCAATCCACCACAGTTTTAAAGGTATTACAAAAAGGCCCAGGAAGGTCTTAAAAAATATTTCCAGTTCTCTAGGCAGGTTTAAAAGCTTTTTTCCCCTCACTATTTTTACACTGACTGCTTTTAGTATAGGAAGGGCTTCTTCAAAATAATCTCACAAGTAGTAATTTCCTTTAAAGGTCAATTGTTAGCTTGCACACAGAAAATGGATGCAATAGAAGATTTTTCGAGCCCCCCCCCCTCCCCGCCCACCCAAGAACACTTGACAGAACCAATGTCATTGCTGTTACTGTTGCTCCGACTCTTTTTGCAACCTTTAACATTCGCAAAGAGATAAAATGCACTGAATAATACCATTTGGCTCTAAAAGGGGAGAGCT
Source organism: Brevimyrus niger (assembly GCA_015164015.2). Classification (NCBI taxonomy): domain Eukaryota; kingdom Metazoa; phylum Chordata; class Actinopteri; order Osteoglossiformes; family Mormyridae; genus Brevimyrus; species Brevimyrus niger. The sequence goes on from JAABNY020000136.1 coordinate 20,246,649, forward strand.
CTGGTGACTCTGTCCAGCTTTCTTTGCGGCCCCCTAAAGACCACGGCCCATTAGGGGGGTCTGGCGGGCGGATGGATGGATGGATGAGGTAAAGAGAAAGAGGAACCTGCATTTTGCTCTCGAAGGGAGTGGTTCATCATTCAGAGTTAAATTTGCTTTAGTGCTGGATCACAGTGTGAATGAAATCAGAATGTAGTCCTCTGATCCCGAATGCAGTCAGGCTACAGGAGCCCCACTGAGCCATAGACAGAACTCTGCTCGTTCAGCAGGCTTGGAGTGGCAGAAAAAAAAAAAAACATTCACATCCAGAACTGTACATTTAGGGCACTGGTTTAGTTAAGTAGCTCTGCCCATCTCATCATGCATTGGACATTTTAGCTAGTTGTGCACAGAAATATTAAATAAATGCTGGCTGACATGAAGATGCTTTGCCCTTTCACCAAATGGCCCTTCTAGTCACATGAGGTTGGAGGGGGCAGAGACTTTAGGTTTCATCCTAAGTAACCAGGCATTACATCTGAAATTTGACCAAGCCCAATTAAGTCAAAGTTGAACATGAACTTTAGTTAAAGGTGATTCATACTCACTGAAACCCATACATTATAGCATATTATACTGATCTGCACATAGATAGATACTGATCACACACAGCCTTGCCACAGCAGTTCTGACTCCAAAGGTAAATCAGCTGATTACTAGTTGTTAATCAGGTGTCCATTAAGACCCCAGCTAGAGACATTTGTTTGGGTTTGGGCCAAGGAGCTGATCTTTAGTGTCAGCAGAACAATGTAGAACCAAGGAACAGCCAAGGAGCGTTTGAGAAACACTGAAAGACTGGATGAGACCATGTCATTGTTGTACAGCTTCATCAAACAAGGACAGTGAGATGCAATAGACATGTAAAAAGGAACAACTCATTTTTCCTTTTATAAAAACAAGACCCAGTTTAGTTACTCCATTTGACTTGACAGAATGCCAACAAAAGTACCGTTTGAGACGTCAGTCGATGTGGAGAGCTTCGACTCTATTGATCCGCTTTTCTGCCGAGCAGCAGAACGAGAGACTGAAAGAGCGAGACGGGCAGACAGATAACAGCATGCTGTCTGTTTGTCCGTCTCTCACTTTGTTCGGTTTGTTTGCTCGATTGTTTTTGTGTTCGTTCTCTCGCTCTCATTGTGTCTGTGAGGACGACCAACTTGTGTTTCCCTGACATGAGTCAGTCTGTTTTGAACTGCGAACACAGAGAAAGGAGAGAAAAAGAGAAAGACAAGAGATTGGCTTTGGTTTTCACTCCGGTAGCGGTTTGTCAACACAAGCAGGTATGGTACAGACATATCTCCCCTTCCGGACCTTTGCTTTACACTGATTCGTTGTTTTTTTCTAGAATGACCACTTTCCTTGAAAGTTGGCACATGCCATGAGGCAATGAATCAATGAATGCCACATTTAAAGCCTTCCAGTTAATCACTTAATGTTCATTTACATATTGATTATCACTAAGGCAGGGGTCTCCAACTCCAGTCCTGGGGAGCTACTGTCCAGTAGGTTTTCTATCTTATTTGGCTTCTGATGAGCCACACCTGCTCCTGGTATTTACCTGGGAACTAGTGTGGCTCATCAGAAGCCAGGTAGGATA
>JAABNY020000136.1:20304660-20314760 GCA_015164015.2 Brevimyrus niger
CTCCCCCTCCCCCCCCCCACCCGGGCGGGGCGCGCGGGGGGGGGGGTACTTTTTTTGTTGGGATGGTCGGTGGGGGGGGGGGGGGGGGGGGGGGGGGGGGGGGGGGGGGGGGTCAGGTCTTGACATTAGCCAAACCACATAATGAGATTAATGACATTAAAGCCTGGGGGCCACTGTGTCCCCAGGGCCCAGCACAGCCATGGCTCTCATCCCCCCCCCTCCCCCAACTGCCTAAATACAAGGAGGACCTGCTTCGAAAGAGGAAGATGAAAGGAGAACAGAGAAGACTGCAAGAGAAAGAGAGAGGGGGGGGGGGCGGTGTCAGGTAGACAGAGATGGTGTAGGGCCAGTGCTGAAGTGTCCTCCCTTCCTTTCTGGGGAAACCCCAAGCTGCTCTGCACTTGTGTGCATCTGTACACAGTCTCTGTGGGGAAGTGGCAGGCGTCCTTTAATAAACAGCTAAGCGAGAAGGTGACCAAGGCGGGTCAACCGCTGCCCCAATTCCTAGGGACAGTGGGGCCTGTCACCGCCAGGCCCGGAGGTCGCGACCTTTACGGCGGGCCCCATCTGGCTCTCATCAGTCACGCCTTAGTAAGGCTGAGTCCATTCGCTTCTGGATCAGGCTGACCTCACTGCACCTTCGCTGGCATGTACAGAGAAGCGTTACCCGGTTTCTGTGTGTCACTCCAGGGCTGCAGTGACATCACGCCATTTCCCCATATTTAACGACTGATCGCACAATGGACCAACCCGGCGAACACACTCAGGCGATCGGCTCCACGCTCCCTGAGTAATAAATCGAAAATTTGTAGAGACTAATAAAGCTACGGTGTGCTGGCTATTTTGACGGAAACATCTGCATCCAACAAGCACTCACTTGCTGAGCATGGAGAAGCCCATCAGGTCAGCGGGCTATTGAATCAGTCCGTCAAGATGGAAACACCCACAAGAGTCATTCAAACGGAAGGAAGGTTGTTGTTGTTGCTGTTATCGTCTCATTTCCTCAGAAGGTAGCACTCTTTAGCAAAGCCTTCCCTCGATGACCCTAACCCTGCTTAGCCTCCCTTCAAACTCATTTCCTATCAGGCGATTGTGGGGCGGATGGAAAACGGCCACCTGTCATCTCTGCCTTTAGGGGGCAGTAAAACACTCCCACTCAGCAGATTCGTACATGCGTGTATGTGTGTAGAGCGCACCGCTCCATAACCAACACATTTACATTAATTGTTTTGGCAGATGCTTTTGTTGAAAGCAACCAAGAAGCGCCACAGTATGTTATATTCATATAGCTGATCAGGAGTCAACAAAAAAAGCAATTCTGCGAACCAGATGGGGATGTTGTGACTTGTTCCATGGAGGAAACGGATATAAGAAATGTCTGCAGTCAGGGCTGTTTTCACATGGTAAAGGGGCTCCGCAACTGGGGCTGGCTTCCTGCAAGGAGGGCATTGCACTGGCAGGGCAAAACAACATGGCTAATCGCATAGATAAAGTCATTAGCAGTTCGCTTGACCGATATCCCATCCTCGGTCCTTTAAAGCAGGTCCTCATTGTCTTTGGGCGGTAAATAAGAAGGGGTAAAATGGGGGGGGGGGGGGGTTCTGTAAAACAAACTTGCTAAGGGCATTGAGCTGTCAGCTGCAGCCCCCCCCGGGTCTCTCTGCACACCCGAGGCCTTCCGGTCACAGACTAGGTGTCCCCACACTGATGTATATGTCATCGGCGTCCCAGACAGCAAACTAGTTTCAGGCTGCATACGGGGGCTGACGACCCCCGAGGAGATGCGTCCGTTTCAGGAAGATAGCTGCCGTTACCGGGGTGACGATAGACTGGAGTCTGATGCGGACTGTCTTCACCTCGATGTCATGTTGTTATCGCTTTGTCATCACAGTGGGATCGAGGAGGAGTGGTATAGCTAAAACACCGACGCCGAGGCAGTAGGATTTCCAAAGGACGTCGGATAATCCTGAATTTGGAAGCGGATGTTTGTCCGGGGTTGAAGACCCGCTCCCTGTCCCCATTGTCTCTGGGATGACATTGTGGTAGTGATCTTGTTAGTCTCTGAGCAACCATAAAACATGGGGGGAAGGGGGGGGGCAGATGGAATTATTCTAGTATTAATAAAAATGCACTGATAAACTATCACAAAAAATTCTCACAAATAATTCAATGCACACCAAAACACTTTATTGATAAAAGCCTGATTTTTAAGTGCTTTTTAAAATAAAAGAAAGCAGATAACGGTCATGTCTTTACACCCCCCTTCATAACACCCCCACAAACCATACAATCAACAATCACCCCCATAACATATGACTAACTTACTTAAGGCGTGTTAGTCACTGTGCGTGCGTGACTGTGGCTGTTTCCCCCTTTCTCATCATCTGCCCATTGTGCAGATGTATGGAGATTTGTGAGATGTCAAAATTGACAACTACGCATTGTGCTCACGCCCCATCACTAAAGATAACGATCCAAATCCACACCGAGATAGCAAAGCCTCGCTCGACTCCCTGGAGCCTCTCTCTGTGACGTTCGGACTCAAAAACATGTGCAGATTTCCAGAACGCTGCTGCTAATCAAAGTATTCAACCAGCTCACTGTCCTCCTTTGATGTTCCCAGAGCTCCGTCGACGCCTGTTTTTACTCAACGCTTTGGTGAGCTCTGGGCTCCTCCGCTGTCACTCATCCATCTATCATCCATCCATCCAGGCTGGGGATGCTGGGAAGCTTGGAGCCTACGCCAGGGGGCACAGGACGCAACTCAGGGAACATCCCAGATGCAATGGGCAGTGTCAGACCTGCAGGTGGAAATCACTGAACTCAGAACAAACTGCAAAATGGGGAGGACAGAGGTGGGACTCGAACCCTACGGGCAGGAGTACAGAATAAAATGTGATTTAATGGTGTATGTATGATCATACTGCAATACTACAACGATACCTCCAGTGCCCCCCACTGGATGATGCCACAGCTCACAGAGATAAGAGTCTTTGTGTGCATGACTGTGCTTTGCATGTCTGTGTAAGCATGTGAGAGGGTGAAGGAGGGATGCAGGATGAGTTTAATGGTGTCTTGTTTACTCAGTCATCTTTTATGTGTTATCCCAGTCCTACAAGAGGCAGGATGACCAGCTGGTAGCCCCCATGTCACTCACTTCCGGTGCTGTGGGTTTGAACCTCACCCCTACTGTTCTCCCGGTGTTCCCTCTCAGCGCTCTGTTCTCTGCCCACAGTCCAAAGACGAGCAGTCAGCCTAACTGGCATCTCTGAGTTTATGTGCCCTCTGAAGAACTGGCACCCTGTGCCGGACATATCCCAGCCTTGTGCCCAGAGCTGCCAAGCATAGGCTCTAAACCCCCTATGATCCCGACCTGGGTAAGCGGCTGGAAGATGGATGTGTTATCTTTTTCCTTAGCCAACACTCATAGCGCATTTCTGCCCAATTATACAACCCATTTTCTTTTGTGGAACAATCAGGGTTAAATGCCGTGTCCAATCACAGTATTGTGTCCTCTCCTGGGGCAGCTGTCCTTGGCTTCTTATATGTCCAGTCCTGAACCAAGAAAAGAGGGGGTCGTAATGGCTGAATATATGGGTGCTTTTCCACTGCACCAGTTACTGATTTTCGGTACTTCAACAATGTACCAAAAGTACCATACTTCAAGGTGTCGGTTTTCTACTGCCATAAAAACTAGCATGGCGCTGAATAACATCACAAGGCGGGGCGGGTATTTTGTACTGAATTCTAAAAAAGGCTGTAGTATATTATAGGGCTGGACGATATGTGATATTAATAATAAAATTGCATGTTATGCACATGGAATTCTCAAACCGCTAGTCAAATTAAGATCAGGCTTATAATTAACTTCAATTCTGTATGGACCTTATAGGGCAGGGAGTTAAAGTTTTGCCAGGTTTTGCATTTTTAATGATTATTTCTTTTCAATATTATGTTAGTATTTGTTAAAAAACCTGTTTAAAGATTTCCCCACTGCTTTTGCAGAAGCACCGCATGCATTCTCTGTCATAATCATTTTTGTCCTTGCTGTGTACTTAAATCACTCCTAGATGGGTTTGTGAGAATCTTTTTTGCTTTATAAAAACTTTATTAAAATAAAATCACATTGTGATAATTGAAAAAAAAATCTAATACCATACTGCCCTACCATATACCAAATACTTTATTTCCTGTCATGTCATCCTGATCGCGTTATATCTAGTCTTCCAACTAGATCGCAGTTTTGTCCAGGCACCCATTATTACTATTATTATTATTATTATTATTATTAATATTAATAATAATAATAATAATAATAATAATAATAATAATAATAATAATAATATTGTTGTTGCTGTTGCGTTTAGTTTATTTATTATTGTTTTCTAAGTTTTTTCAAGACAGCATTTGTATTGTGTTTTCAGGGGCAGGCTATTTGCATAACCAATTGGCAGAGAAAGTGCTTCAAGTCCAACCCCAAAGTACCAAAGTACCAAAAGAAGTATCTGGTCAGATGGGCACTTTTGGTTCTGTTACTCATCTGGAAGTCAAAAGAAAAGGTAAAGTACTGAAATGACTCCACCAAAAGTACAGTACCTGGTGTGCTTCAAAAGCGCTCTATAAGTACCAGACATGTGAACATCCCTGCATTTCGGAGGTTGCCCTGTTCATAGTCAAAAAGATGGAGGTATATAGAACATGGTGTGAGTATGCTATTTGCACGACTGACCCACCACCATCCCGTGCTATGCACCATGCCTGCCCTCTGCTGGACCGATACTGCCTTCTCCTGTAGCTTTCCCGAATGGTTTCACTTAAAATTCACCATTCAATGCAAAACGTTTTATATTTATAACTTGGACGCCCCCTTGAGGCTGAGTCTTGGAGTTACATTCTTTAGGTTATTTAGGTTATTGCATTTTTGCAAACTATATTACTCTTATTAATTTAGTTTAATTTAATTTAATTTAATTTATGCTTCATTGCCAATAAATGTGAATATTATTAGGATACTGAATGTAAAAAATAATTACATTATGGAAGTCCGTTTTGAAACGTCTTAAACAATAATCAAACACTCAGCATCATGATTTCCCCAGTGCCATGAAGCATTATGTCTTTTAAAGGTCACGAATTTGTTTCAGGTCCCGTAACTCCATTAAATTCCCCTGCCGTCAGCATCACTGCTCATTTGTGGAATGACAATCCGTCTGAATGCTCTAGCTGAACAACAACCTCGTCGCAGTGCTGAATATGACAAGCCAGCCCTGCACGCAGCTTAACGGTTCTCTTTTGATTTCAACAAGGTTTCAGTTAAGGGCCATTAAAAGGCTGGAAAACACAGGCAGCTTTCGAGTACACAGCTTATTAGAGAAGGCGAGCGGTTCCTGCCTTCTTTGATGTTCATGGCTAGAGCCCTTTCAAAGCCTGTCTCAGCTCACTGCCCTTACGATGATTTTAGGCTGTCAATCATGACGAAAAAAGACGCGACTTAATCGTTTGTGTGACACATAGCAACACTGCAGTGAAAAGTAAGGCCTCCAATAGTCCAGTATCCAGCTTTCAATTATTAATCCCTCTGAGAATGGTTTTTATGTGCAATTACGTAGCCGATAACATAGGTCAGGGAATTAGTCTATGCAGATCACAGAATTTATTTTGCCTGTAGCATTGGTAGGCCAAGCATAAATTAGCACCCCTTTGCTTGCTGGTTACAGGAATACACAGCACATTTTAATATTAAGGAGGCCAAAATCAATTTAGAGTTTGATCCTGATTAGCATTCATACGTGCAATTAAGCAGAAATTCATTAAAAACCAATTTAATATTTACTTGGAGCCACAGACAACTAAGCCCACACCAAGAATGATCTAAAAACAGATGCATATTACAGTAGTAGCCATCTGGTCAAAAGATAGCAACCTTCAAATCTTCGATTTGACTTGCTTTAAAGGACAGCCGATTCTGGTGTGCTCTTTTGAGATCAGAAAGTCTCCACTCTGAATTATTTGCAGCTGAAAAGAATGTTTAGATATACGTGAGAATCAGTATTGCCTAGTGCTTGACCATAATGCATCACCCTACTTTGTTTGAGATTTTTGAACACATGATGGGGAAGGTGTTCTTTTGTTTATGTCACGCTAGGGGCGCCATTTTCCCGTTTCCATGTTACACACAAAGAGCAAAACACCTCACCGATCAAGCAAAATGAAACTCAGCATGCACTTATCAAAATCAAACTTTTGCCCCAAATGCTAAACACTTCACTCACATCCCGAAATTTTGATCTAACCAACTACACCACACACTGCCATGTTTAATCTAAAACATGTTTAACTTTTGGGGGATTCTCGTAATTATGTCCACTGAAAAGGCCACAAAGAGACAAATTCACAGACACATGATTAGAAACAAATGTGACTGAAACTTACTTCACTCTTCAACAAGAAACTAAAAAGTCAAAAAGCACATTGAATGCAAATCAAAACTTTAGAGAGAAAAAAACTAGGGGAAAAAAACCTGTAAATACAGTTTTTCTGAATTGCTAAAACGCATTTCCTAAAATCTCCTTTTCTCAGAACACTAAGCACAAACCCTAAAATTCAAGCTACACTGGCAAAACCAAACAATTTCACCAAAATGATTTTAATCAAGCACAACTGTCAGAAAACATACAAAACCAGCCAATGTAAAAACGCTACTCAGCAATTGTGACACACTACATAAACAAATGCAAAACACTCTGAGATAAAAGGAAAATAATCTTTATTTAGGATATTTCAACATTCCTGTACATTTGAAAGCTTATTTACACCCAAACAAAGAAACCTGCGGCTAAACAAAATCCACTATGTGCTTTTACAGATTTTTATATCAAAACCAATCAGTCATTCTGCCACATCATCACGCCTCTGCATGGGCTCAGGTTAAGGGCTTCATCTACAGCACATGCAATGTTCTCCCTTGCAAGACAACATGGAAAGAATCCTTCGGCGTGCAGAATCCAGCCTTGGCAGGATTCCACTCTTACATCATCACACCCTGCATGCATTGCTTGGATGAGACTTCCCTGTATGTAGGGAGAAAAAACCCTCAATAGGGTTTAAAAAGGGAAAGTATGGTGGAAGGTAAACATTCAGAAAATGCCGGTTATTGTTAAACCAATCACATATTCATATGTTCTTATGTTAAACCATGATGAAAGCTCACATTGTCCCAAGTGGTAACATAAATGGGACGCTCTGCCTGCTCCTGACCTCTCTGCTCATGTCCGAGCAAAGCATCCTGTAGACCATCCAGGAATGGTAGAAGAAGGTCATTGTTGTATGGCCCAACGGTACCGTGATGGTGGGCAACCCCACAGCTGCTGAGGACAGCGCATATGGTCACATTTCCACCACGCTGGCCAGGCACTGCTATACTGGCACGTTGACCAATTATGTTGCAACCTGTCCTCGTTTTTGCCAGATTGAATCCAGCTTCATGCATGAAGATGTATTCATGAGGCCTCTCCATTGAGTCAAGTTCAAAAAGTCTCTATACGCAATGAAAATACAGTACACTCGTTCTGTGAATGACATATATAGTACAGTATACTGTACATGCTAGTGCTGATTGTACTGTAACAGTTTACTTACTTGCACATATTGATATTGTTGATCTTTCATTCTTTCAGAGTTTTGCCTGAATGGTACCCTGTGGGCTTGTTTCATCCTTACCTGGTTGCGTTGCAGGACACGGTCAATTGTTGAACGACTCACATGGCTTATTCCATCAAAATGCACATTGTCTTCAATAATCCGCTGTTGTATTTCATGCAGTCGTATTGCATTGTTTTGACGGACCATCTCAACAATTACTGTCTTTAATTGTCCTGAGAACAATGTGTTCTTCCACCCCTATGTGGCCGTCTTTCAATTCTGCAAAAATATAATATTATTAGAAGTATACATGCTGTTTTGTGAATGTTCTCTACTGTACAATACCAGATATAGTACTGTAAGGAAATGATTTTTCCCTGTTCCCTTTCTAGAGTTTCGTAGAGTCATTTACTGACACTGAAATCATGCAATAACTTTCGGAGACAAAAATACACTTTCCGGGTTTTCTTCTCTGAAGGTTACTGCCATATCAGGATGAAGTGCTCAGATCCTACGCTGGTGCAGTGGGTCCTGGGGCAGGACAAAACCCAGCCTCATGCGGCGAGAGTATGCCAGCGGTTCCTGGAGGATGAAGAATGTAATACCATTAACTGGCCCCCATGCTCGCCTGTCCTAAATCCAACAGAACACCTCTGGGACATTATGTTTCAGTCCATCCAATGCCGCCAGGCTGCACCTCAGACCATCCAGGAGCTCAGTGATGCCCTGGTCCAGACCTGGGAGGAGATCCCCCAGGTCACCATCCGGTATCTCATTAGAAATAAGCCCAGACGTTCTCAAGCACACATACAAGCACGCGGGAGCCATTCGAACTACAGAGTACAATTTTGAATTGCTGCAATTAAATTCTTAAAGGGAAATAGTTTTATTTGTTTTACAAGTAAACGTTACAAAATAAAATAGATAAATTATCTTAGCGTGGTTTTGTCTTATTTACTATCCTCTTTACAGAGTTTAGAAAGAAAGATTGCAAATTCATTTTTGTGTTTTTTTTTATTTTTGGAAAATTAGTGATGGTTATTTTGCAATTACATTACAGTAAGATTGAAAAGGCATTGAAATACACTGCAACATGGTTTGTTCATTCCTGAACATTTTATAGAGTAAAAAAGTGTTGTTTTGTAATGTTATGTTTATGACAAATGACATCAGAGTTACTTTACTTTAATAATGACCCATATTATGTTTTATGTAATGCTTTCAGTGTTTTGTAGGCCATTCATTTACAGTATGTGTGTAATAAAGTTGGTGGTATGAGTCTATTTGGATTGAATGTCTTTATTGTCATTCCATATGTGCAACAAAATTGGATGTCAACGGATTAGTGCAAAACAGCGAGGGATTATAAAGTTAAAAAAATATATAAAAAGTTATAGAAACATATAAATAATAAGATCTTTTTTTGAGGCATGTTTTGGTGACTGGGGTGCATTTTTGAGGTGAGATATTTTGGCTGGTATTGTAGACTGTGTGACGAGTTTTGAGAAAGTCACTCAGTATTGCAGAATGTTTTGCATCTATTGAAAAAATCTAACTCAGTTGTCAAAAGCAAATAGTTCCACCAATTGATTAGTCAGTGCCACTAAGATGAAAAGTACAATCAGCATTGTTTTAACGATGAGAGACAACATGCTTAGGTATACTGTCAGTATGCCTTTGTAAGTAAGCTCCTGAGGTACCAAATTCTGAATGATAGTTACTGAATGATAGTGACTTTCTCACTGTCACTGACTGATCATAATTTTTCTTGATTGATACGGAATATTATTCTAATGGTGGTTAACATGCAAAATAATAAGTCTAATGTCCATATTTCTACATTTCTGTAAGTCTCATTACTTGACACAAATTTCCAACCATTTTAGTACATATATGCAAAAGCTTTTGTATAATTGCCATAATTTGTAACAATTTTCAGTTGTTTTAGTCTTGTTGGTCAAAATAAATTATGTAGCTTCTCATTGTAATACTTTTATACCCATAACTATGTACAGGTACATCTAAAAAAAGAATAGAATATCGTGAAAAAGTTCAATATTTCTTGGCATTCTTTTCAGAAGGTGAAATTTATATATTATATAGATTCATTACACATAAAGTGAAATATGTCAAGCCTTTATTTTGTGGAATTTCGATGATTATTGCTTACAGATAATAAAACCCAAAATTCACTGTCTTAGAAAATTAGAATATTGTGAAAATGTTCAATATTGGAAAGTCATGGTGTCACACCCTAATCAGCTAATTAACTGAAAACACCTGCAAAAGTTTCCCGAGCCCTTAAACGGTCTGTCTGGGTCAGGGGGCTACACAGTCATGGGGAGGATTGCTGAACAGACAGATGTCCAGAAGACAGTCATTGCTAAAGAAGCTGGTTGTTCACAGGCTAAAGAAGCTGGTTGTTGAGTGCAGTATCTAAGCATATTCATAAAAAGTTG
>JAABNY020000136.1:20349958-20373080 GCA_015164015.2 Brevimyrus niger
CAAATCAAATCAGCCCAAAAAAAGTAATGACAAGAATTCAACTTTGTCGAGGGGCACCGGGCAGGCGGGGGGCCGCGGGGGAGCGGGTCACCCACATCCCATTTGCTTATCCGCCCGACCCCCTGCAAGGCGCCCTCCGCATCCCGGTTCTCGTTTCCACGGTTGCCTTGATTCTTGGGAAGCTTTGAGCTCGACAACTCATTACGGACATGCTGAAGAACGGAAGCGGGTCAAAACCACAGAGCACGGGGCCTCGGGGGCCCCATCCAGCCCAGCACGCAACAGAGGCCCCGAGACACATGCCAGACATGCAAAAAAATACGCTGAACAGAACACCGGCTCTGTTCCTAAGCCCCCAAATTAGGCGCCATGCCATGTTTCCTCCATTAAAGGATCTGTGGCGATTAAGTCCCAGCTCTCTCACAAAGCCCAGGCTTAAAGCGCAGCCGGGCGCCGACACACACACTCCCAGGAACCCAGGTGAGACTCGCCCAATCCCCCCCGGAACCCTGCACGTTACCCCAACCTCCAAAACCAAGCCCATGGGGAGGGGATGCGCAGGGATTCCGGTACCTTATCATGAGTGGAGCAGGTACTCATGTCCCGGCTGAGTGGAGCGTCAGTGGAGCAAAACCATCACCCAGCAGAAGCTGGTGAATTTCACATCTGGATGGAGATTCAGCAGCAGGCAGCTTTCGCACGATGGGGGGTGGGGGGCGGCAGACCCCTCAGGATATGCTCTCTGTGCCATTAACCAAGCTCGCCTCCCTACTCCTGCCTGCATTCTCCACTCCCACATTGCGAGTGAAGGGGGGCGCATGACGAGGCCCCATTAACCTCCACCCCAGCCCTGACTCAACAGCATGGGGACCACAGTGTGCAAAGGTCATCAGGACACAGGCGCCTCCCGCTCTGCCCGCGGCCCCCAAAGCTCCGCCCTCACGCCCCTGTGGGTTTGGCTGCAGTAATCGAACATGAAAACCACGTGTTCACCAGTTTCACTGATTCGCCAAACCAGCCCAGGGCAAATCACAACACGGAGCTCTCTCAGGTTACAGAGCTCCCCTGCCTCTGATGTTCATCATCTGATATTTGCTTCCACCGTTTGCGTTTCATTACGCATTATGCATAAAAAATGTAACTTTCCATGTGTCACGATCTAATCTTATCCCTGTTCTCACGACAACAGAAGTGTTTAATCCCACAGGACATCACTACAGTATTCTCGACAGCTCCTGAATGGAATAGGCTGTTCTCCCAGTAACCCCGACCCGATCCTCCAGGTTCTGGCTTCCCACTGGATCGCTTCAGTCTAACCAGTCACACCTGTACTACCCAATAATTTCCCCTTTGTGGTCTCCATTCACAACACGGTAGGGGGCGGGGCCTATAACCTGTCAATCACAGTTCTAGGTTGCGTAGCTTTCCCCCGCCTTACAGTCCTACATGCACAGGTACACAGATCCCTTTGAATGTATCACATGTTACTGGCTCATATTTCTGATTCGTTGTTCATGCCTCATCCCCCATCAGAGTCCTCGCTTTCCTTTATGCACGACTGTCCGATTCCGCAACCCCCCCCCCCACACCAACTCCTGGTAAATGGGATTGTTTTGTGCTCTGGGTAAAAAAAAAAAATAAAAAAAACCCCCTCCCCCTCCGGAACCCCCCCCCCCCCCCCGGCTTCAAACGGGACAGTCTGACCTGGTACACACAATGTCTCAGCGGCACAAAGACAGAGAGGAAGAGGGGGGAAGAGAGGAAGAGAATGGCAGGATAGAGCTGGAGAATGTTTTTTTTTTTGGAGGGGGGGGGTTGCTAAGGAGGGGGCAGGAAGGAAACCGACATTATTGTATGTGTTCAATTCGCAGATAAGAAAGCTGGTGGGGGGGGGGGGGGGTTCTTCAAGGGGAGGAAACCCTGTTGTAGGTTGAGAGCGGAACCGCCTTCCTCAACCCCCCCCTCCCGACTCCCCAGGCGGTGTCTATATAAACGTTACATCCCTAATCACGGCTGGCGTCTCAAATCTCTCCTTCTGTAGCCCACAGAGCCGTATCCTGATAGTCATTACTTAACATTGCCCCCCCCCCCCTCCATCCCCAAATGAACTAAGGATGAAAGTAGCACTCGCTGAGGCCCAATGAGCCCGGTCACGGGCACGGCTCAGGAGGGAGGGGGGGCAGCTTATTTTCAGCTGGAAGGAGTTGAATGGCGCCCACCCGTGGCATGTGGCATCCGCAGGTGGAGTCTCACGGGTGACACCTGGCATGAGGCAGACGGCCATGCTGCCCGCGCGGGCCGAGCCCATGGGGGATACGAGGAGCGTCGGTGCGGGAAATCCGCTCCCCGCGAGACAGGCTCACACTGATAAAGGGTGCATCTGTTTCTCATTTTTAATCAGCAATTTAAACGCCCCCCTCCCTCCCACCCACACACACACACACACACACACACACCCACACCCATACACACAGCCGTACACCCATCACTCACCCATTTGGGTGCCAAACACAACAACAAACAGCAGGCCATTATAAAATGGGAGGCTGTGGTCCCCACAATGGGCCACGACCTGCTATTTTCCAGTGTGTGTGGGGGGGGGGGGGGGGGGCACAATGAGCCATTGTAACCTTCACACAGGGGCCTGCTGAGGAAGGGGGTGATGACACAAATGCTGGAGATCTGCTGGTCAGCGGGACAATGGCCGTGGAGTCGAATTACAGCGAGCGGCTCAGCAAAGGGAGGCAGACTAAGGCAGGGGGAGAACAGGCAGTTAGGATGGGGGGGGGACCACAGGCAGAATTGGAAAGGCAGGGAAAGGCGGAGAGACGCGGGGAAGATGGATGGGAGAATGCAGACGAAGGGAGACTGCAAATGCGATGGCTTAACCTTCACGCCAGAGAGTGTGACGGGTGCGGAGGGCGGGGGGGGGGAGTGGTGACGGACAAACAGACCCCACAGACACCCCACACTCGGGGGGAGGGGGGCAGCCCCAAACCTCACATCTCTCAAGGGGGAGGAGGCATGATTCTTAAGTAAAGAACAGGGTTGGGTGACTTTCCCGGGGCCAGTGAACCATACGGATACCACCAAGGAGGGATTCATTTTTAAAAGTTAACGAGTTGAAACAGGCTGGTGCGTCGGCTCCCTAACGATCGATACGGCGTCGATGAGGCAGGCAGGCAAGGCAGGCAGGCAGGCAGAGGCACAGCCCACGCGGGGTGCATTTAAAACGAGCCTACTGGAGGATCACGAAGGGTCAGCCAGGGAACAGAGGTGCCCCCCCACCCCCACAGACCACGAGTAGGACTTAACACCCAGGCAAGTGCAGAGAGAGAGAGCGAGCGAGTGAGCCAGAGAAAGAAGCCTGAGGAGCGACACGCTGGGGAGGAATAAAAACGGGCGAGATTATGCTAAGCGCACATGGACGTGCAGTGAAATTTCAGCATCCTGCGTCGTTGCCCATATATGGTGAAGGAATGCAGGACAGAATGAGGTCACTCAGCCACAGAAACCGCGAGTGAGGACAAGGAGACCGACAGACTTTCACAAGCCCCATGCCCCAGACACACCTGATCAGACAGGCACGGATGCATCACTTGGACCAGTGCGTGCAGAACCGGAACGGGCCAAAGGTGTCGGCCCGCGAGAACAGCGGCGCCCTGTCTCCGGGGAGCAGGACCGACTTGGCAAATCAATGCGAGGCTTTTGAAAGTGAGCATCCAGAGCCTGGCATCATTTTGGGCTTTGATACCCACCCTGAGGTGGGGGGGGTTAGGCGCAGCTGTGAGACCGAATGGCCATGTGACAAGTGCAAAATGAACCTTTCTTAGCTATGGGCCAGGAAACAGGAGGCCTGTCGTCGGAGGACTTGGGTGCCACAACCCCCTTACTAACACACACCTTCCGGCTGCAGTAAGGATCAGGCCAGCAGTAGCTTAGAATAAGACGGCGCTCCACCACCACTGTCTTTAAAAGGGCCGGATCGCCTCCCGGTTCCCGACTTGCAAGATGCCATTAATGATTGTCTAGGCCCATTGCTCATCCCACAATTATGTGGGAGTATTTTATTACAGCCTGTGACACAGCGCCGAAGCAGGAAGCGCAATCTTACTCTGTGACATGTGCTTGTTATAACAGAGATGAATCAAACCTCCCCTATCGGGAGTGTAATCTTTTTTTGATCGAACATTCACAGGAAGAGTGCCAACGAGGGTCTTACTTATTCACAGAATAAAGGTCTGCCGACACAAGCAGCCTTGAGACAGACACCTGGAGAACCAGTCAGTCGGATTAGCCTTCGGATGTCCGAATGCAAAGACAGGGCGAGTAGGTTCAGAGAAAAGAGACTGTCGAGCCAGACTCTTTGTAGTGAAGTGCAAATTCCTCACTCATGACTCAACGGTATCAGGGGGCAATAAATGCTGAGTAACAATCCATTTCCCATAAACCCCAGTCTTAATTAGCCATTTTTAAGAATATCTCCTGAAAGAATGCTTGTTCACATTCCAGAGCCCCTACTGGTTCCCCCATTATGATAACCCCTCCCCAATGATACTTCCCCCATTGGTTTCCTCATTATGACCCCCGCCCCCATAGATCAGCCAGCCCAGTAATGCCAGTGAACAGTCAACATACTCAGAGGGTCACAATCTTCCATCTACCATACTTGGAGGTGTTAAGGACAACAACCAGCGGTGGACTCATGCATACTGAACGATGTTTTATCTACACATCAGTACTGATGCATCAACAAAGAGGCTTAATTGGGCCGAAGGAGGAGCTGATGCGAACATTGACGACCTTTTCAAACAGAGGTAGCATTGCCAGTTGCTTCCAGCCAAATGATTTTGAAGGATCTCCATAAAAAGGCAATTACGGCTACATTTCGTCCGCAAAGCAGAGCAACTTCATCGAATAGCAATAAAGGAAGAGCACGTTTGAGTTTTCAGATTTGTCTCATTCCTCTCTTTCACACGGACACTTGTAAACAGCATGGCCTTGAGCTGAAAGGGCTGGGGGAGGGGGGCAGTGTCTGAATTCACTAACCGCTAACTCAGACAAAAGAGCAGGACAGCAGCTGAAAGCCCCAACACATGAAAGAGTCGGTGAACAAGGATCTTATAGTTGCTGGGTGTGTCATGAGAGGAGGAGGGTTCCATTGGGGTTTATGGGAGGGGGAATTCTTGTTTGAAAGATGCCTGTCCCACTACATTCGAGATAATTCAGGTACTTTCAGATAGCCATATTTCTACGAAAGAACCAGAGGTGGCTGGTCCATAGCGGTAGAAGAGATAGTACATCCTATATTTTTGAGATTAAAATGATTAAACAAGTAATTTTCTCTCTTCTTTGGAAAAATTCACTATTGTAATATTGTAAAATGTAGTATTTCCTTACCTCCTCGTTTTTCTTAGCTATCAGCTGCCACTGGTAAGAACCTACTACCTAAATACTCTGCCTAAAGGATACAATTAAGAGATCATTTAAACTTCTGGGAGACAATGATCAAATGAACAATAAAATAAAAGGAAGTACACACCCAAGAACAAAACTAGTTCATCATCCCATAAATGGCAACCTAACTAAAATTCACCAATCACAATCCAAGAATTTTAGTTCTAAGCAGCTGAAAACAGATCAATATGATGAAGAACAATCTCATTTTGGGGGGTGGGGGAACACAAGGACACAAACTCAAGTTTTTAAAAGTGTCTCCATGACAACAAGTTCAAGCATCTTAGACCTTAAAATGTTTCCTTTTCCCCCAAACTCAGGTCACTCAAAGATGGAATCATGAATCAATACGAATGAATTATCAACATGCCCACGTACATATTTAATTTGAAATGCAAAATGACTGCAAATCATTAAAAAGAACGGCCATCATTATATGATTCTACCATCTATTCCACTGACGCGATAAACGATAACTTTAACACTTTAAAAGCAAAATGGCCGTTTCTCCCCCTTTGGGCTCATTAATAAAACACGATCATTAGTTTAGCTTTTATTAGGTTTGTCGCACTGTAAAATTGGGTAACGCAGAAACTTCATGAATAAGTAAAGGCAGGGAGCGCGTTTCTGTATTGTTACGAAAGTGACTGTGACGCAATGTCATTTAACCTTCAACATTCGAAACTTTAGAGGCGCTTCATTTAATTAACCGCACGTAGTGTATTAAGGGGAATAAACTAGGGAAATCCGTGAGACTTACAAGTCAGTTCAAGTAAGCTTTAATAAGAGATATTAAGCCAAAGTTAAATCGGTTAATATAATTTTGAAATGTACCCCGAAACCATCTGGTTTTTTCGGCACCGCAGTTTATCAGGTGTCTGTAGCTGCTGGACTGCGACTATGACGCAACCTTACTGAATAATTCGTATACAACTGATTAGCCCTCTTGAGTGAGGACATAAATTAACATAAATAGGGCGTAGCTGGGTTTACATCAAAAACAACAAAAAATGTTTCGCTAAGGTAATTCTTATATTGGTATTAACTGTGAAAGGTGGAGGAAAATTGACAGAAAATAAGTCCTTAAAAATGCTAATAACAATATTAGGGTCAATAAAAAAAGTGCTCGCCGACACGCAAATCGCATTAAATAAGTGACCCTTCTTCAGTTTTACAGACGTCTAGACGCGGTCACCACGTTAAAGACACTGATCAAATCACTTAGCGGCTTTACATATAAAACGCAGTTAATCTAGTTCAAAAGACAATAACGGGGAGAATGACACCCTGTTGCTTTTTGTTCGTGTCTACACTTATAATACATTTGCACATTTCACTAGACTATGGCATAAGACGTTCCCCAGAGAAAACAGCGCTAGATGTAGCTATTATGGGATACGGAAATTTAAAGTAACAGATGTGACATGCACCTTTTAAGAATAAAGTGTTGTTAGCGATCACACACCTGCGGACAACCAGAAAAAAATATCCAGAGGCCACACCTTGACTAACATGGCGTATAGAACTATTCATACGGACCGGGATACGAGGCGCAGAAGTCGACAATAACAGGTACTACCTACCGTCGTATTTAGACAGATACCGTAAGAAAAAAAAAAAGAAAAAAATTAAAATAAATTATACATATATATATGAGACAGAGACAGAAAGGGAAATCTACCATAGAATTAAGTATCTGAATTTCTTGAATTTGACATTGACTGCTATATGTCAGCTGTGTCGCAAAAATATCTTCAGTCAGTAATCAGACATCACACATCGAATCATCGAATAACGAAATGGCAAATGACCGTTTACAGAATGAAGACCGAAAATCAATCTTACCTTGGATCGCTAGCCCAAAAATAATTAGTAGGAAGGCAAAACTGGGCGAATTTCTAGCGTTGTTTTTCTTCATGATCAGTGTTCCTCGGAAAATTAAAAAAACAAAAACTAAGACGCGCGACAGATTTTACAGAGTACTTAAGAATAAACACTCCTGGCTGTTATGCAGCAAAGAACCCCTTAAAATGGGGAAAAAAACTTTAGAGAATAAAACGGACGTCTGTGGTTTGTATCCGGAATCTTTTATTCCTCTGCTGGCAGCGTACCCTAAGCAATAACAGGAAAATAATATTACAATCTTGAAGGAGACAGGTAACTACGACCTGGCAGAAAGTATGAACTGTTATCTAGAGCGGCAAGCAATTCCCCTGCCTTTACAGTGTTTGCCTAGATCAGCTGTGATTGGCTGGAATTCGCAGCGTCACCAAGCGTCACTCATTTATGACTCTGGATTGTAAGGTGGAAAGTTTCTAAATTGTAGGGATGTTTCGGTTCTTATTTAAATCGCAGTAATGCAATACCAAGTGCTAAGTTTTTCATTTATCTTACGATACTACTTTAAAAAATACAGCGATGGTTAACATACAAGCTGTGTAACTGTTGCCTAAAAGTGAAAGTAAACAAGGAGTGGTTTTAGATAATGACCAATATGCTTCGAGGGATTTTCCCTCTGGGATTTTTTTTAAATTTCGTACAAACTGTTTCCCAAACTAGAATCTTTTACATGTCGGCAAAATCCGTTTTAATACATATGTTAGAACATGATATAAAAAAAGGTACAGAAGGAATATTTACTGAATGCTTAAATAAAATGTTCAAACACCCCAACGGAAAGTTAAACTTAAACTTGGGAAAATGTTTCCACCATCTCCGGTAGAGTGAGTAGAATAGGATTTCCAGTATTTATAAAGTTATTTAAATATAAACGTAAAGTAGTTCCTATGAGTTAGTAAAAATTGCGTTAACTTAAAAAAATCTATAAAAAGCAGGGTCCATTGTCAATGAACAATTTGGCCTATTATGGGCTAAATAGGCAAACAAAATTCTTGATGCCAGGTTTGTTCTGAATAAACCGATAAACAATATGCGTTGTTGTACACATTGTAATATTATGTAGTCATATAAATACAATCCAAAAACAGGCTAACTGGAGGACTTTACCCATTTTAAATGTATATTGCCTTGATAAGAAGGCCTTGTAATTATTATACTGATAATAATTATATGTAGCCATTTATTTTATGAAGTATGTCCAGCCATCCTCCTTACAGCTTATTCAGTCCTTAGTGGCATTTAATTTACAGCCCATCCCGGGAAACAGATTGTCGGGGCCAGCAATGATGATTTGAGGCATCCAAACGCTTTGCTTCCCAGCACTGGAAATGCGAAGACATAGAGTTTAACCACACAGACACCGTACTATCTGATTAAATCATAGAAGCATTGTAAATTGATATTTCCGTAAGCCTCGTAGTACAAAGGCACCGTGCGTTAGTGTATTATGTCAGGTGACTAGCACTTTGAACTACCTGCTTAGTTTGACTAAAAATTTCCCTAAAACGAATGATGTCAGATTGGCTAGGTCTATGTAGAAATACCATCATTCATATTGTACAGACGATCAATACAAGTGGCAATGCTGAACTATTTTATAGTAATTTACTTTATTGCGCCACCTCTTGTTGCTTTGATGTTACTACTTTCAACATATCAGATAGTTTGTTGTGTCAAATAGTTCGACAAATAGTCCTTGCGCCTAAAAAAATCCAGTTCAACTGTGACTACAAACTATAATGCCTCTAAACCCCACGATATTTGCCATTTAATGTACATCAAATCATTTTCCTCATTCGGGTTTCTTAGGTCGTCTCCATGATCGTTCGCATCGTCGCTTAGTTCCCGCGTTTAACCTATGCCTAATTAATCAGTGACCTCTATCTTTTCACATTTTTTCTTTTATGTAATAACGCTTTCGTTGTTATTCACTGATTTCAGCTGAAATATATCTGTCAGGACACTTTGACCACTCAGACGAAGGTATGGCATATCTATCGTTCTTTTAAGCGATGTCTGCGGTCACGTCAGTCCTTCGTGGGCATTCGATAAATTCAAGGAGCAATGTGACGATTTGAAAATCTGACGCATTCCGTGGCGTAATTCAGAAATGACAGAGATGACCCGTTTGCTTTATGGCAGTAGGCCTATTGCTTTCAGTCTTGATTCCCACTCACTCATTTCTCTCCCAACTGGTCTTTCTCCTCCCCCGATTATCGCAGCGTTAATTAACGCTGATCTAGTAATGGCACTCCGAGGGGCTAATACTACCATCAGTCTTAATTAAAGACACTAAAGGGAACTAAAGACTGAAAGCATAGGCGATGTGTAAGTTAAAGCTATCCTTTTTAAAAGTACAGTATAAGCAAACAAATTCTTTCTTAAAAAGATGAACTAATAGAGTCCAGTTTTGTAGCATAAAACAATGGATGTGCCTATTTATTTTGGGGTAAGCTGTCATTTATGTGAAGTGTGTGTGTGTGTGTGTGTGTGTGTGTGTGTGTTCGCGATTTCGCTGTTGGGAGTAAATGGAACAGAGAGCGTATTTACGCAAACGTCCATGTTTTTGTTCCTGTTTGTCCTTGTTATGATTTATCAGCAGGCAGCCGCATGGGCGCTTAGTGTCAAGGTCTTCCTGATGGGTGTCCGCTTCTGGTTTTGGTGACATCTCATAAAAATAGTTCCTGTGTACTTTAGTCTAAATTAGACAATGACACTGTGGTTTCTGGATAGTTATACACACAATTTTATGTCACGCAGCCATAAGAGGTAGGAAGCAACCGGTTGTGAGCTTTTGTACGATGGACCTGCGTTTTGTGTTTCTCTTGGCCGTAGTCCTGCTCTGCTCTCATCCAGTTATAGCGAAAGGTACAGTGAAACTACAGTTACAGTTGTTTTACTTAAATATCTTTCTTTCTTTTTTCTTTCTTTCGTTCTTTCTTTTTGTTTCTTTCTTTTGTAGGCCTATTATTATTATTATTATTATTATTAATAATAATAATAATAATAATAATAATAGCTTTGTGTCCCTTGGCAATATACTGTATTAGATAATTACATTTGTTAAGTCAACTGAAACAGGTCAAATAACTTTAAATACATGCTGGAGGGTGCTGGGAGGCCAGCCCTAGTCCATGAGTGCCTCAGTCCCATGACGCATTTTAATTTGCACCTGATTAACTGCAATACAGGAATAAAAAGCTGCAGGGGCAATGCGCCCTGCAGTGCTCAAGGTAGAGGCTGTCACCCCTGCGGTACAGCTGTACGTGCTAGCCATGATCTTCATCTTAAGGAGGAAGGCAACAACGTTCACTGGTTTCCAACAACGTTTGAAGTTCAATAATTATCCATCTTTTTCTAATAATAATAATGATAATAAAATAATTGTTATAAGAGTAATATAACCATATATCTATTTTGTTTGTACTTGCCAGATCGAGACGTGGATATTATTGTGGCTATGGCAGACACCACCATTACATTACCTTGCTCTAACATGCCACTTAAGGAGAAAATGGTGATAAACTGGCAGTGGTTGCCCCACGGCGTGGACAGCACCAGGCTGATCCTCTCTGCTGACCAAAGGCAGGAGTTTCTGGGCAGGCCGTCCAGGAGGGACACCCGTCTGGCCGACTCAGGCTTCTGGAAGTCGGGAAATTTCTCGTTGTCTTTTAGGGCCGGTGCCGAGGATGGCGGACATTACACGTGCTTTATTAACCAGGCGCAGAAGACGCTGAAGGAGCAGGTCGTGCTCCTGATCATTCTTACAGGTGCTTGCAGGTTTTTTTCACCTTAGACATGGTGCTGAAGTGGGCCTTTGCTGGTCCCTCTGTTTGCCCTGATATTTTACTTCCCGTATCAGGGCTTCTTTCTCTTTCTCCAGTGCTTTTCCCTTATGGCGTTAATGGGCGTCTCGCTTGCTGGCGCAGTGTCTGCAGACCCCCCCCTCCCCGTTCCAGAGCAGAGCACGCTGCGCCTGCAGGCAAAAGTGTCCGGGGCGAGCTCGGCCCTCAACATTTCCTGGCTTTCCCCCCGCGGGCTGCCGCTGCACTTCGAGGTGCTGCCCGAAGGGGGCGTGATCACTAAACTGCCCAGCATCACACCTGCTGATGCGGGAGACTACATCTGCAAGGTCAGGCTACAGGGGAAACGCGGAAGACCAGCTTCCCTCTTTTTGTATCCGGTGACAGTTGATGGTAAGTGGGGGAAAATAGCTGCAGGGAGTTTGAAGAGTGGGGGGGGTGTTTGAGGTGGAAAGGACGGCAGGAAAGCTGGGGTGCTGAAAAGGTACAGAGAACAGGAAGTACTGGATAGGCGTTGGCTAATTCAATGCAGTGTAAAATGCTATTAAGCTCTCCCTGCACCATTTCAACGACACCATTTCAGACAAAATTACATGGGGCTGACTCATATTATAGTGCTTCTAACTGTACAAATCACTGCTGTTATAATCCAGGGTATAATTCTGGTGTCACTGAGACAGTAGACAGATCATTACGTTTCACTTCCTAACAGTCGCCTTTATTTCCAGTCCACTGTAATGACCTTTCTGTCCTCGGTTTTTGTCTTGCAGGTAGCCAGGCAGCTAACTTCAACCACAATACCTACAGTAAGTGAATCTGCGTAATGCAGCCGAATGCAGTTTCTATGGAGTCCGAATGTAATTCTCTCTCTGTCCTCCTAAGCCTCCTGCCTTCGGGCTCTTTCCCAGGTCCGCAGATCTCGAAGGCGTGTCTTTCCTACACTCCCGTCTCCCTCCCCTGTCCCCCCATTCCCGGAGACTACGTCCTCCTGTACTGGCAGCGGCCCGACAAGCAGAAAGAGATAGAGCTCGTCTTTTCCTACGACCGCTGGAGGCGAAGAACCCGGAACGTCATCAAGTCCAACCTCAGGATCTCGCCGCGCGACGGGGCCAGCCGGGGCGAGTTCGGCTTCGTGCTGACACCGCGGCCCGAGCACGGGGGCGTGTTCATCTGCGAGGTCTTCCAGGATGACAACGTCCACAGCCAGAGCCTGAGGCTCAGCGTGCTGCATGGTGAGGTGGGGGGGGCTCATGCATCGAACCGCTGCCTTCAGTTTAGAAACCACGACCTCCTGAGGCATCTGTCACTGCCGTACTCACTGTGCCATGTCACCTGTCATTGTCATCTAACACTCTGTTCACCATACCACTGACATGCTGACCGCTCATATATATATATACACACACACACACACACACATATACACACACTACACACACATATACACACACTACACACACATATACACACACTACACACTACTATGCAAGTCTTAGGCAGCCAAATTATGTTGAAATTATTTTTATGCTGGTGTAAAACCTATAATGTTATATCCATCACAATGAGCTTAGCCATTTTCCGAACCCCTCCAAAAGTTACCCCAGTGTATGCAGTAGCCATCCAAAATACCCATGTTGCCTCAATCAATAGCATATCACTTTTGGCTAATCTCACCATCCTGAGATCATTTAACAAGTTAAGTTAATTCATTGAGTGAGGCGGTGGTGAAGTGGATCGACTAGGGCGCCTCCGAGGAGATGCTGGGTATTTGAAGAAGTGTTGTTCTTGCTATCCAGCAAGATGTCAGCAACTTTATAAAGAACAAATTCTTATTTTTTATTGTGCTACAGTTGAATGTCCCCTAATGTTAACTTGTCTTTTTCTGAGCAATATGCTTTCACTCAGATAAATAGCTTTAAACATTCTTTGCTCTATATATATCTATCTTCATGTGTGTGTGTGTGTGTGTGTGTATATATATATATATCGCCGTCCTTAAAACTCACACCTAAGGAATGTGTTTATGTGAAGTGACACATAGTACCTATGATTACAAGCTGGTATGGTGCCTCAGCTGTTTGCACTGTTGCCTCACGCCTCCGCGGTTGGGGGTTCGAATGCCACTGCATGCTTTCAGAAGTGTCTGATCCCTGTTTCGGTTTCCTGTACATAATCTAGTTTCCTTCCAGAGCCCAACTATATGCGGTTAGGCAGAACGGTGTCTGTAAAATATGAACATGACCATGATGTGTGCGAGTATGTATGATTTTGCATGCCATCCAGGGTGTCCCCTGTCTCACCTTGCCTGGCATAGGTGCTGGGCTCCCCATGATGGACGGATTGATGGACGGGTTTAATATAGCTTAAGATCCCTCCCTGATAAGAATTGTAAGATGTAGCCTAACCTGTTCTGCTCGGAGCATGGCTCTTGGAGCCGTGTTGTGGGACATGACTCCTGCGTGTTTGATCAGCAGACGAACATAAATGACTTCTTTCTTACAGTTGCGGCACAAAGCCGACTCTCTGTGGCATATCTCACCTGCCGGTACTCGGAGCGCGCGCAGGTGCGACTGGTCACCTGGACTCACCAGTATGCCAACCGCTCACTGAAGTGGTACTCCAAAACGCCGGGGGCCATCATTACCGAGGTCCAGTTACCACCCCGACCCGAGACCGCTGGCAATTACACCTGCACTCTGGAGCTGAACAGCGGGGAGAAGATCGACACTGTGCACGTGGTGAGGCTGGCCAGTGATGGTGAGGCTGATCGCACGCCGCTGCTCACTAATACCCACGATGCTTTCCTGCCTGTGTCTTGATGACTTCCTCCCATTGGCTTCTTTGGAGCTGCATACTGAGCTACCCATGTCCATTCCATGACGAAGGAATAGTGCCATAGTGATTGTCACTATGTACCTCAAAGCAGATGGGCTCATGGCACATGCTTGCATGTTTTATAGGTGCCTTTCTTATGAACCCCTTTGGTTGCTCTCATTTTCTCCCACAGTTCAAATACTTGGAGCTGGCTGGACTTTTATACCTAAATTGCCCTTTGTTTGCTTGCATATGTGCCCCCTATGATACACTGGCTTCCCATTTGGGACATAGCCTCTACCTATTAGTGTTGCGCTGGTCGGCTTTAACACCAGGCCTTATAACCGACCCGTCAGGAGATCCAACCCCGCCCAACCTGCAAAAATACGCGCTGGAAAAACCCAAAACCCGACCCGACCCGAGGCAACAAAAAAAAAACACCTGTGAGCCTGTATTGCCATGGAACCTACCAAGGAAGTGTCATTTGTAACACTGTAATCCTAAGATGACATAGATTTATGCTAATTTCGCATTGAACAGGGTTCCCCCTGTTCTGGCAGAATAAATTTCCATGACTTTTCCAAAACCTTCCCAGTACCACAAGAAAATGTTCAAAAACCCACAAGTTTGCTTTGATTTGATGATCACGCAGTTTCAGATAGTAATTGACCTGCCCCGATCGTCCGCTCTTTCCGTGTGCCACGCCCCCCGTGTGATCAGCTGTTTCGTGTTGTTGTCATTAGTCTTCTATTTAGTCCGCGTTTTAGCTTGTTTCCCCAGTCCGGTCATTGTAATGTCACTGCGTGTTTTCTTATCATACACACCTTATGATTGGTAGAGGAAAACGGAGTAAAAAACGGAAAACTGATCAATAAAAATCAAATACGTGCAATAAATAAATAAAACCATAAAAACTGGAATAGCGAGCAAATACGCGAAATCTGCGCGGAAACGGATGTTTACCAAGGTAGTTAACTATTGACTTCCACTCGTACATTTGTTAGCGCGTCGCGGAACGAAGCGGGAAACAAATATTAACAAGGCCAGTTTCCGAAACCTTTCCATAACTTTTCCTCTCTGTCCAAGAATTCCAAAACTTATCCAGGGCCTGGAAAAATAATTTCAAAATTCCAAAAATTTTCCAGGTTTTCCATGACCACCGGTACCCTAATTGAAGATGGTGACACAATTTTATGCAAGATTAAGTGTGTACCAATCAACTACAAAGAAACCAAAAGATCGATTTTTATTTATGATTCGATATTTATTCAAGAGTTGCGGAAAATTGCAGGAAAGACATCTCTCGCACACACATAAACACACACAAGCCCGCATGTAAGGGAAACACACTAGTTGTCAAAACTATAACATCTGATGTAACATCAGATCGAGAACTATAAGATTTGAATCAACTTAGAACTTAGGTCTTCTTTTAACTTAATTTTGTCTAAAATGAAGTAGAGCAGAGTATATACAGTGGTACCTCGGTACTCAAACTTAATTCGTTCCGGATTCCGGATCGAATCCCAAAAAGTTTAAGTTCTGATAAAATTTTCCCCATAAGAAATAATGTAAAACCAAGGAATTAGTTCCCGGCCCCCCAAAATTACACCTAAATGTTTTTCTATTTGTTTGTTTTTTTAGCATTTAAACAAAAAATTATCAGGATAAAAGAAGAGCAGCATTTTTTTCTTAATTGCTTCCAAAGCAATAAAGATCTTATCCCAACATTACCCCTGTCCTGCCCCAATCGTCCGTTCCATCCGTGTGCCACGCCCCTCGTTAACCTTAATTAATCTCCTTAATTAACCTTAATTAACCTCGTTAATTCTAATCCTGATGCAATGCATTACGATTAAATGCATTGCGACCTCTCACCCGGCTGCACAAACTGGAACCGCCTCCGTGAAGACACACCTTTGCTCTTATTGGCTGAAGAGTTTAGTTACACGCATGACGTTTGTATCCCAGGCAGTTCCACGCAGTGAAGAACGTTTAATGCTGGCCTTTATCATGTATGGTGGGACAGAATGGTGGCTCTGAGGCTGGGGATCTGTGCCAGAAATCAGGAGGTTGCCAGTTCGAATATCTCGAATGCCAGGACTGAGTTTACTCCATGGGTGGTGCTGAGGTATCACCCGCCGCAGGGCTGCGCTCGGGCTCTCACCCCAGAGGTGGTTCCTCGTGTGGTGGGTGCAGCAGCATTCTGTATCCTCCTGACCTCCACCCCACCTCTTTATCATTTTCTATCACACACCCCTGCACTTTAGATCCTGTAATGATACATTTGCTAGGGCTAGTGGGTCCCAAGCTCCTTGTTCCTAGATCCTACATTTATTTGGGAGTCCGTAGTATAGGAAAGGTTGAAAACCCCTGGTTTAAACCAAGTGTTAAGACTGCTGTGGAGCTGGATAAACGCAGTGCGGACTGAGTAGCGAATGGGGCATGTCTAAGCTCTTTAGTCGGTGCATAAGCTGACACCCTATATTCTTATGCAAGGTAATGGTGCCCCCCCTTAACCAAGGCTTCCCCACACCTCTTGATGAGGTGCCCATGTTCTCTCCTTGTTCTCTGGGAATTGGGAGGTTGGCGCCAGTCCACGAAAAAACATATGGTTAATTCAGAAGAGTGTAAATGGTCAAATTGGCTGCAGTAAGGCCGAGCATTTAAAGGAACCGTGAGAGTGAGTGGTCTTAACAAGGATCCCCGGGGGACACCAGTGCTGATGTCAGGAGCAGCAGGAGGCTGACCTTTAAGCACAACAGAAATGTGATGTAAGAGAATGCAGGCTAATGGCAAACAGAAAGCTAGAAATGTCATAAACCCTCAGTTATCCACTGCCCATTCGCAGGATGTCATACTTCACCGGGCACATTGGGAACATCTCGGAAAGCCTGTCTTTGCAGCTTGGGTCAGCACCCAATTAATTCTGAGGAATAACAGGCAGACCACCGTCATAAGCGAAGTCTGATTCTCCTGTGGTTCTCCACATGGTTATTCAGCTGGTAGTTTCCTAAAAATACAAACCCTGATTACAGCAACAACAAAGTTTCACGATAATAATGTACTTATCCTGTGACGAGGGCCTCAGTCTTCTTTTCTAAGGATGGATTTGCTGTTTCAAATCTGAAGGATATATAAGTGAAAGCTAACGTGCAATTCTCACCCTTCCCACCCGCTGTTCGTTATGTAAGAAGCGCCTAATCAAAGCAGGATGAAAATAGGACCTGGTACTTTAATGATCTATTTTTAAATGGTTGGAATCTAGCTTGTAGAAAAATGAAACCTCTCAACCGCTGTAGCTAGCTAAACCTTAGTGCGAAGACGGTTGTTTTTGTACATTTCTTGATGTTTAAGATAACGGTGTAATTGTTGCCGTTTTTTGTGCCCGTTTCCATGGTTACCTGTTCTAAGACGAGGTGAGCCTCGTGATATGAGAAATATGAAATGGAGACCACTAATGTCCACAGTAAATCTGTCAATAGCGAGCAGTAATCCTGACTTCAACACTGGCGGGCTTTTCATTTCATGTTCAAATAATAATGTTTAATGCTGCGTGGTTTATTTGGGTGTGTTCAGCTGTGTTCATGTCCTGCTTTAGCATGTATTGCGATGCCGCCTATCGCACCAGCTTATTTTAGCATCAAGCTTATGATTTCTGTCCAGCTGGTTTGGCATGAGGAGCTGGGGAAAGGTTAAAGGTCACTCCAGTGCATTTGGAATTCAAAACCCACCTGTGTGAGTCTGGCAAACCGACAACGGGTCAGAACAGGGACGCAGTCTTCCAGTTGGAGGCTAGTCAGCCTGACTACCCCCCCACATGAGCCCCATCACGAGCCGTGAGCCATAAGGGGACAAAGGGAGAAAAAAAAAAACAAGTCATGGCGGTCTCAAAAAGACTATTAATAAAAGAGGTTTATTCTTATCGAGATCTTGACAGTTCCAGGAGGTGAGAGAGAAATCGGGGTTCTCCGCTGATGGTCTTCACACCCTTCCTCTTTTTGCCACCTCCACACCTCTGGTGTTTTCACAAAGCCATGAGTGTAAAAGCAGCTCAGCTTCTCACTGCCGAATCTCGAGATCAGTCTATTCACACTTTAACCTTTGAGACTCCACGCATACAATGGGAAATTCTGATAACTCCAAAGTCTTTCAATTTGCTTTGTTAGGACTCCCCCTGTTTCCTCATGTGTCTTCTGAGTAAAGGCCACCTACCCGCAATTCCTAAACATCCCAAGGTGACGAGGGCATAGTGTTTCTTACCCTATCATTAGATTAGGTATGACACAAAAGACAGTTTGTATATATTAAATCCATTGAAAAAAATAGTTTGTAGAACAGCTTACAGATATGATGCTGATAGGCACATTGTATCTGATTAAAGGGTGTCATTTCACTCAGGCCCCTCATCTTGGAGGCCTGATTTAAAGAATGACAGTGCCCTCTATTGGTGGGAATCAGACACTGAAAATCTGCTGTTGCATCTATTAGTCTACATATATGAATTAACTAGTTTTTCTTCCTCTCTCATTTGTTCCTAGAATCTAGACTAGAATCACCCATTCCATCCCCTTCTCCTTCTTTGCCTTCTTCCCATTCTTCTCCTTTTCCCTATCTCTCTATCCTGGGGGTCCTGCTTCCGGTGGTTGCCGTGGCTATTGGCACGTTGCTATGGAAACTCAGAGCACACAAAGCTTGCCTTGGTGAGTCTGCCAGCATTCTTATTCGACGTCTATCTTTGCCTGTCAGCCTGCATTGGTAATTGAACTGACATAAATGTAGTGGGACTGGGAGTCAGACATAATGAATGTGGAGCGCGATCTGGAAGCTCTGTCACCGAATGCCAACGGCGCCCTCTCTTCCTTAAGGTATCCAGCAATCATTGTCTCACCACTCAGGAGAGGTGGAAAATATTTATGAAAACCCTGAAGATCTGAGACAGGTGAGGAGAGGCACCTTTTATCCATATTTGCACACCTGACATTGCTTCCCCGATCTTGTGTAACAATAACCCCCCCCTCTTTTGTTTCCCCCCCCCCTCGCTGAAGGCTCAGAGCTCGATCTACATGGTGAGTTGTCTGTTTCCTTACAGCAGACTGACAGGAACACGGCCGCTCGTGCTGTCAGATGATGCAGACCCGTCAGCCGATTCGCTGCTGCATTATTCAGTCGACCCCCAAGTGGCCCCATCGAGTTTCCGATCGTGGCTCACCTTTGTCACCCCCCCACCCCCCTTGTCTCCCTCCGCCAGGACCTGAAGCCCACTAGCCAGGATGATGTGTACAAGGAGCTGGACAGGTGAGCATTAACTGGGTCACAGGTCATGAGATGGACAGGGCGCCCTGCGCCTCTTTGTCACCACCCCCTCATCACGTCGTCCCGATGATGTGACAGCATATGGCCCAGTTACAGCTCATGCCCTAAATGTGATGCGTGTCTTTCCTTCAGATATGAACAGCACCCATACTGATGCCGTTGCTGTCGCAGCCCTCCGGCATACAGAGAGAACTTCTGTGTTTCCGGAGCCAAAGTACATTTCGCTGTGTGGCATGAGGGACGTTGCAGGGGCTCGCTGGGTTTCTCTGTGGCCCCCACCTCCAGAATACTGGGTTTAAGTTATAGTTCATGCTTTCTTTTCCCCACAGTCCCAAAGACCTTCAGATTGCTGTCTCTAAATTTCCTTCTTCGCCTGTTTATTTGTGCCACATTGTATCCAGGATGCTTCCTGGAATAGGCTTCAGGATGGAGGGATATATAGAGGCGTCGATGGATGGATATATTTTTTACTTGGATATTTACATACACGAATATTTTTATCTTCTGAATTATGCAAAGTTGTATTGAATTTAAAAGCATAAAAGCCAGTCTGTGCTCCTAAAACTGCTGTTAATCAGAAACCAGGTTTTTCTCACCTATTGTAATTCAGCTCGTTCTCACCACCTCACCATGTGACACTGCTTTGTACATTCTCTGAAAATTCTGTTTCATAAAAAACATTTTTTTCTTTGTATTGTTTTCTGTCCAGTTATCTTGTTTATATATGAAAAACATTGACTGTAGCACATAAAATGATTAAACCATAAAATAATCTTTCCTTCCATGTCAGATATTTATTTTTTTTATCTAGGATTTATATTTGATAACTGTGAATGGTTACGCAATGGAATGTTGAAAAATACTCCCAAGCAAAAATCTGCTTCTGGGTTAAACCACAATTTAATATATATACGTAAATTTATATTGGTAAGTCTTTTAACATGACTAAATAAAAATAATAAAAAAATAAAATGACTTAATGGGTTAGCATAACAGTTATATAATTGCTACAATACAATGCCCTTCTAGATACTGGAGCAGAAAAATATTCTCAGGACTAAAATTATGAAGCTGTGAAATTACAAAAATGTAATTGATGCTAAAAGTGTTTTCTTTATTAAAATTAGAATTAATATTTTTTTAAATTAACATAGTAATAAAATCCTGAAACCAAAGGTGTATAAAGCTGCAGATACTTTTAATAAAATTAAAAATATTCAGCTATAATTATAGCTTCATCTTATTGATAAGAACTAAACTGACCAACGACCTTTTCTTTTAAAATTATATGTAAAGAGGACTGTATTTGGAAATAGAAGATTGGTCAAGCTTCGCTTTCCTCCATGACAACTTTTACCCCTAACGGGCTTCCGTAGTTGAACATACAAGAAGAATGGCTGTTTGGCTGTGGCTTCGTTGTCTTTTTGGGCCCCATCTACAGCGAATTCATCGCTCGCCGGAGTCTGACAGACTCGAAGCCCGAACAGGCAGGAGGGTGAGCACAGGGGCAATGAATACCAGGGTTTTTAAAAATATGTGATGGTGCTGTTTATGGAACAAGGCTCAGTAGCTGATTTGTTACTGCGGAAGTGTCAGTGTGTGTTATTGAAAGTGAAATGAACCGTCATGCTGAATGACAGAGGTGATCGAAAGATGCACCGATGTGCCAGATCACTTGTGGGCCTTTTTTAAAACGAAAACTTATTAGATTGTTAGCGGAACCCTCAAATATATTCTTGCGCAGTAAGGCGAATTCCTGCGGGCTTACTCTATAATTAATGAAGCCCTATTGCTCATCGGTGTCTTGTGAACTTCCCCCGTCTCCCATTCACAGGGATGGACGTACCAGCCCAGGAGTCTCGAGAAACACACTGACAGCATCCTCGGATGGGTCAGTAATGCTGCAGCTTGACGAGACTACACAAGAAAGTGCAGTAATATTTCCCATACGGTATCCCCTGGGTGCTAAAAGTGAAAAATATATATGCAGAATTGTTTCTTTTGCATGTACGGTTTGTGATTTTAGTTGAGCCATTTTATGGTTATATATTGGTTTGTGTCTAACATGTATTGACTCTCCCTTTTTGTTCGCACTTCTTTATGAATGAAATGCCTATATGCATTTTGGACTAAACTGCGTGTTTGCATAAAATATGTTTCTTGGTTCCCGTTTAGGCTTCGGCTATATGGTCGCTCTCCTACTACAGTTCCCCCCTGCTTTTGTGCTATCTCTACAGAAAAGGTATGACTAGTAAAAGTAGAGGCATGGCTGACCTAATTGTTTTACATCATACTGTACAACAGTCACTGGTGCGGACTTGTCTCTCAGTGTAATTGCAATTTAACATTCCATACGTGTTTAATTTCACATATAAACATGTTCTTTGTTGCAGACAGTTACTAATAATGCAGTATATCTGTTACCGGTGTTAAAGACTGAATGTGAGCCTGCAGTTGTTGTTTGAGAGGCAGTATTGATACTGAGTCTCTGCTCTTCAGGGTACCTGTGCACCACCAAGCTGGTCCCTGTTGGCCAGTACCTAGGCACCATTCTGGTGTGCCTGTTTGGAGTAGCATGTCTGAGAGGTGAGGGTGATTTGCAGCACTGTATAGGGATAAAGGCAGCGTGTCACGATTACCTGAGGTGGCCCTGTGTGTGTTGTCTTGAACAGGCCTTGGGCGCTGGCGTAACCCGGAGTACCTGCAGTTCATCAGTATACTGGATGAGGCCACGAAGAATTACAGCCCTGCCAACAAGGTAGCATCAATGTAGGCCCCGTCATGGAGGCCCTCGTCTGGCCTGCTTGTGATCATTTTGTGCGATGGACTGACCCACGTTTATTTTTCTGCAGAAAAAACTGTCAAGCTATGATTTTGACTTCAGCCACTGGCCTGTGGACTTCAGCTGGAAAGAAGTCAGCAACCCGTGAGTCTGGGCTCTCTGTGCGTGCGTGTGTGTGCGTGCGTGTGTGTGCGTGCGTGTGTGTGTGTGTGTGTGTGTGTGTGTGTGTGTGGGGGGGGGGGGGGGGGGGGGGGGGGGGGGTGGGTGGTGGGGGGTGGGGTGGGGGGGGGCGGGGGGGGGGCGGAGTGTTTGCGTGTCAGATACCCCTCCAGTGTACGACCCCCCTGCTGTGACCAACAGGAAGGCGACCAAGGCTGGTGTTTCCCTGCTGAAACCGGAGCCCAGGCACAGAGGCTCGACAGACAGCATCCTGAGCTCATTCCGCACGTTGCCATGTCACATTGTCAGGTACACCTCTGTTGTCCCGCCCCTTCGTCGTCATTCGCTCGTTCTGCAGACATGGCTCCCAATCAACTTTTCTCTACTGCTTTATTTTTTCCAGCTACCTGATTGCCCATTCGTTCGGCCGCAGAATGCTGTACCCCGGATCTGTGGGCCTGCTGCAGAAGGCCATGAGGCCCATGTTGCAGCAGGGCCAGGCCCGGCTCATCGAGGAGGTGAGGGCCGGCCACCTCACCATAGCTCCGTGGCCAGGCTACTGATGCACTGTAGGGAGAGGGGGGGGGGGTCTCCCATCTGGTTATTCTTGACAATGCACAGCAAATTAAGCTCCGGAATGTGTGTTTAGTGTCAGAAATGTCCCACACTCATCCAGCCCCCTTTCATGCCGAAATGTGGAAACTGCTGCCAGAGGGTCCTCAGCACTTTCTCATCTCTCTGCGGCCACAAATGGGATTTGCTGTTGCCGTGTGAAGCCCCCCCCCCCCCCCGCCCCCCCCCCCCCCCCCCCACACCCCACCCCTGCCGCTCCTGCAGCCCCGTCCCTAACGTCAGGCTCCCAAGCAGTCTACAGACAGTGCGCAACCCTCCA